>NW_022258537.1:285405-300651 GCF_009602425.1 Actinia tenebrosa | reverse complement strand
ACACGTGACATTTATTGTCCTATAAACCTCTTTTCACTTGGACAACGTTTTTGGGATCGACTGTATAAGCATAAGTCGAAACTAAGGTGATACAAACCGGCGAGGCTGACCGTAGATGAACTCTCACACATTCTAGACGCTTCTTATACTAATCCTACCCACAAGGGACCCGACGCTAATTACGCACGAGCTAACAAGCTCCCGTGCCGGCAAAATAACCATTTGTGTAAATCTCGTGCCTCGCTTGGCACAAATTACATTTAAATTAATCAGTTTGTAGCTGCTCTATTATAATTGTATCAGGAAAATAACGATTACATTTTGGCTTGGACAAATAGAAGACATCGTCATGGTGTCTGGGTCTCAGTTTGATTATAGCGTCGATATTAACCGACCGTTTTTATACCCGCTTAATACAAGCAACATGCCCTCTTTTTAACCCGAAGTATATGTTAAATAATTGTACGAACTTTAATCTTTTGGCTAATTAACGGATAAGCTGTAATTTCCTATACTTAGCTTCCATGAAAAAAAGATGTCCCACTTGGGAAACGGGCAATTAGCTAGTTGTCTAGACGTGCAAGACGTTAACTCAGTCCTACGCCCACACTATTCCGATCAACAAACAATCGATGCTTGACTGAATATTTGTGTTTACTTTGCTTGATGTGAACTTCAACGTTTCCCTCGATTCGCCATAGGCAGTCTTCTTTGCGTGGTAGTGTCAGAGATGACGTCATGATGACGTCAAATTTGTACTATGTATGACGTGTAAAATGTTCAAAAACTCATGCAGGGTACAGAGATGGACAGAGTTGGTTGCTTATTCATGAAGTATGAACCCTCTTCTAGATCGCATTTGTAGGCGTTTGAATGGCTTTCGATTCCCAATCAAACTGCATGTTGCCTGCGTTTCCGGCGTGTATGAACCATAAGCATTGTATTAATCTTGGGTGAAAAACGTATTGCGCATGTCGGAAAAAAGAGCGACTTATCGGAACAATCTCCTTCATAATTTAAATTGATCTATTCCTCTCTCTTTATTGATAAGGGTTGGTACCGCGTCCAGGGTTCGTATATCGCATTCGCTGGTTCGCTTTGCTCGTTGGTTCGTTCACTGCGTTTGTAGTTGGCTCGTAGTAGGTCAGTGAGATCATTGGTTTGTGGTTGTTTCGTAGATGCCGGTCGAAGTTGGTTCGCAGGTGGCTCGTGGCTGGTTCGTAGTTGGTTAACAGTTGGATCGAGCCGGATCGAGTTAGATCGTAGGTGTCGTTTCGCAGTTGGTTCGTAGCTAGGTCGTTCGTTCGTTTGTTCGTTCGATCGCTTGTTTTTGTTTTAGTATGTTCTGTTCCGTTCATCATCCTTTTAAATATAAAAATCTTTATCAACTGACATCATATTTTAAAACTCGTCTATTAACCCTATTCACAAAAGATCAAAAAGATATAATTATTCAAAATTCACTGAAAACATCTCCAAAAATAGCAATATTAGAATAGTACACTATAGTGCTTTCAAACAATTGTTTCAAGTCGAGGATTTTTTGTCAATACAATAAAATGTATAAAAACTGACCAAAATGCAAAAACTGCTTGAAGGCAATAGAGTAAGACCGTAATGTGTGCTATTCTATTTATTGATTACTTATTTACTTAGTATCCATTCTATTGTCACTGTGTTTATTGTCATTCGGTTTGTGTGCCTGAACGTACGCGGTGAAAATATCTGACTAGTGTCAGTGTGAATTCTCGTGTAGATTTTAACTTTATGCTGTTTTGTGGATTTAAAACCTAAAAAGCTCCTTACTGAGGGTCTAAAAAATAGAATATAGGAACCAACAATTAACAATGAATCGGTAGGAACCCTATTGCACCTGCAGTAACACGGGAAGGCCCAGCTAATCGATATGCAAAGACAAACCAATCAGAGGGGAGGATATAACTAACACTGAAACAAAACTAGAGGGTCAATAATCACAATAATATCGGCCTGCATTTTATATCTGGTTTTCAAGTGTTTTTAACTTTCAAAATTGCCTTGGCGTTTCTCTGTTAACTCGTTTCTCATGTTGGAAAGTCAATGTTGGATACGAAGTGTGGATTTTATTCTTCACTGATTTTGATGTGGAGCCAGTAGCTGCATCAAATGCATTTCGTAACGGATGGAAATATAACTTGGAAGTTCGTTCTATAAGCTTAATTGTACTTTTTAATCTAAACAAGGCAACTTTTGAAATAACTGAACAAATTAACCATCAATGGTGAATCGCACTCGAGTATTCTGGTTTTGAATGACTTTTATCTTTGAAGTTTGTCAAAAAGAATCCGTTGGAAAAATTTAGAAGCGAATTATGGATTACAGCAAGGGAGACGAAGGCATGGACGAAATGTTACCAATTAAAGTCGACGTTACGTGTCGGCAGGAAACTAAATGCCGTGAAAACAGAAGAATGTCTTTACCTGTCATCGACGACACCAAGACTTTTAGAGTTCGTGGTTTTACCTGTCATAAAAGTCAACCAATTAAACAAACATTGAATTCAAACGCCAAACCTTTAGCAATGGGACAAGGACTCGACCTGAATCCAACTAGGCAAATGTATTCCGACCGGCGAAGTACGAGTATGCCTGAGTTTTATGGGCTAACAGAGTTCAGGGCAAAACACGATCAGAAAGAAATAAGTAAAAATAAACTTCGAAGAACGAAAGCAAAAATTGATAAACATTTGAAGGATGAAAATTCTGTAGGACTCACTGTCTTATCGACTTCTTTACGACCAATGCTTGACAGCAGAGATGAAGTATTGCATAAGGAAGACAAGGACAGCCAAACTGAATACCAGTCACGAAGAAAGACTTATTTACCTCGAATTAATCCAAATACGAAACCTTCACTCGTAAGGAAAAGAAACGTGGAATTTTCAGAAATTAAGTTTAACCCGGATGGACCGTAAACAATTGTAAAAAGTTTAGAATATAATCCGCATATGCATAATAAACAAGTACATATCTATACTATTAAACAGTTCTGTAGAACTACTAAAAAATGATTGCATATTGCTTGATGAAGTCGAATAACTAAAGTAGAAGAACGGAACGACTTCAAGTCAAACATATTTCATTACGCCTTTTTAAGTTCTCCTTCACTCATCCGATAAATAGCAACTAAATAAATGGAAAATTCATAAATAAATGCAGATGGTAGAGGTGATAAAATCAATAGGCTCATTATATTCTCTAATCAATAAGGGCTTATATATATGTATATATGTTTGATTTTTGAGATTTTTTATTGGGGTTTTGCCCGCCGTGTCAAGGGCAGCCTATGAGGATGTTGGTACACGAGTGCCAATGTAAAGCAAAATTTCAAAGAATAAAATTTCATACCCGTTTAAATGAACTGAAAATGAACTGAACAATTAATAAGAAAAGAAAAGAATCAAAAGAAGTAAATTAGTGAAGATGCAGCCTCCACCTGGATGGATGTAGCCTGAAAAGTAATAATTATCACACTAAAGAATTCACAAAAATTCTTTTCAAGGCATTTAGTTCGAACTGAGTGAGAAACCTTTCATATTAAGCATTTTCTTGAGTTTTTTGATCTTGAAAACAAATCTTAGGCAAATTGTCTAGCAGGTTTCGTCAAGCATTTTTTGTTGAATGTAAGCCTTTCAGCAAGTCTAGTTTCTAGGCAATGAGAAGAAAAGAAAAGGATAATTACTGTGCTTACGTTCACAAAATTACTACTATTATTATCAGAATAAGAATCGCACGAATGTTAAAGTCTCTTATTAAAAAGTGAAATACGACGAAAAAATCGGCCGGCGAAATTCCTAGTCAACGAAATTGTCGTACGTTACGTGCCTACGGGTGGAAGAACTAGGGGACCTAGGGAGATGGATAAATTCTTGGCAGGAATGTAAAATTATATTCTAATGCTTTTTTGCTTCTATAACTAAGCCTTGGATATTGTGCCACAGGGGGAAAAATTTTCAGTACGTGATGAGCCTATTTCCGCTTTCAAAAGTAAAAAAAAACTATTCTGTCTCGGCGGATTATATGATTCTGTTTTTTTACTATAAACAAGAGCAGCGTGGAGCAAGAGGAAAAACACTTTTGTTGGCTTCCTTCCGTTTAATTTCGAACTGTGAATAGCTTATTAATTAAGCCAACGGAGATGACCGAGTAGAAGGAAAGTAATACAAAATGGAACTGAATATTCATGTTCATTGTATCTAAGAGAATATGATTCTCTCGTTGCTGTGACAAAATGTCAATCTCGATCATATCCAGAGCCTGCGTTTCTTCTGGTCTGCTGCGAAGAACGAGGAAGTCCCTTGTTCTTACCGCAGGCCAGGAAAAAAAAAAAAAAGAAAAGAAAAAAAAAAARAAARAAAAAAGCAGGCTCTGGGTAAGAGATTGACTAAATGTTTTCTTAAACACATGTACGCATGCACATGAAGAGGGCAGGCAAGACAAGTTCCACGATGAACGGTACAAACTGTGTAGCATGCTCACAGCTTTCATTTTCTAGCGTTTTTAAAGGAAATAAAAGGGAAACTTTCCTCGGCAGCAGGCGTTAGTTTCGGCCACAAAGGATACCTCTTCTAAAGGACCGGTCAGTATTTATCGATATTTTTTGCAATATTATAAAGATCAAATGATTCCCCTCCCCCAAAATCATATTTTTGATATAATAAAGGTTGCTACTGAATGTTCCGACCTTGAGGGGGGATCAAATGTTTTTTAATCAACTGGAGGAAGGTGGGGGACAGCTAAGAACTGACAGGTGTTACCAGGCGATATATATTGGTCGGTCCCTAAACACGTTTTGACCCGGTTAATCAATAATCCTATTTTCATCCGACGGCTAGGTCGTTATGGCCTCCTCCATTTTACTAATTCCCTACCTGGGAGAGCTTAGTAAATAATAGAGAACATTAGCTTCAAAAATATTCCAATCCTCAAAGTTTTTACCCCCAGAATGGGAATTAGTGCAAATGTCACCTTGGTTGCCCAATCCATAAATGACGAACATTTCTGTGTCACTGAAACGTACAGAAAAAATACTAGAATACAGAGTCAAAAGCAAGACTGAAAATAGAATCGTATTTAAGATTACATTACGTCTTACTGCGATAAACCTTGACAACGATGTCTAGATGTAAGGCTAACTTCTAAACATTCTGCGTTGCTAGGTAACCTTGATAACAAAATATTGATGTCAAGGGATCTCTTGTAGACCCTAGCAACAGGATATGTTGCTAAGGAAGTTCATAGCAACATCTAAATTATGGCTTCCTTGATTTCAGCCAAGGCGCGACTCTTCTAACGGTGTAGTGGAGGAAATAAATGACACAAATACGAACACGAAAATATCTTTAAGGTTACAATACACTTAATTACATTCACGTTTTCATGAAGAAGGTTCAAGTTACGGTTGTAATTTTTTTAAACACCTTTTCCCCTACAGACATTTTCTAATATTTCAATTAATATATTCAAGTACTAAGGATACATTTGTTTGATAATTTTTAAATAATTATTTTTTTGAAATTTCTTGAGTTGACTCTGGGTACAAGATTGAATAATCAAACAAATGCACCCTTAGTGGGAGGGGGAGGGGGRAAATGTTTTGATTATAACATTGATTTTCTATTCTATATTTTGTAGACAGTAAACATAACATCTAGGAGGAATTCTAAGCTAAGATTTGTCACTATACATCTAGTTTTCTAACGTTTCTATGAGTCGAAATGATATTTTTTTAAATGCAAACATAAAATTAATCTTTTTTTGGTCAGGACAACAAAATGTTTAGTACTAATCTAGTTCAAATTCAGGGAAAATGTACAGGAATGTGTTTAGGCTAAGCTTTGGGTCGTTTTTCTTGTAGTGAAAAAAAAAAGAAAGAAAATAAAAATATGGTCATGATATGGATAGACAAGTTGGAACTTGAAGTACTTCAACTATAAGGCACCTTAATGTCCCAAAAAGGGTCCTTAAGGGTCTAAATAAGGGACCTTAAAGTTGGAACTTGCAGTACTTCAACTTAGAAGTGCAGTCAATTGTAGTTTCCTCTAGTGGAGATAGTAGAGTGTGGAGGCATTCCTGATGGCATATGAGGATGATAATTATACGTTAAATTGCCTGGATAATACTCATTGCCAGCTCCCTTGTTCTGGTCAGCGCCAATGTAATAAGAGGTAGGTTGGCTGGGCGTGGCTTGGTTATGTGACATACTTTGATTTTGGACATGAGGCATGTTTCCAAGAAAATCATTTCGGTTTTTCATCCCATGCTTTCGATTCTGCTTGTTACTATCCTTATATTGGGGCTGCCTTGCCGTTCCAACAGCATTCGGATATGTATACCTTTGGGCTTGGGAAACGTTTCCATGGTGACTTGCGTGAGACTTGTTGTTGAAATGTGGTCTTGGGCGCCAGGACTGATTAAAATATTGCTGTTGTTGGGGCTGTTGCTGGAAGTGTCCAGACTGTTGTTGATGTGGCATTTGTTGTGCTTGCTGCTGGTGTGTTGTGTGGCTAGTGTGGGCAGTGCGTTCAGATGTTCTGTCATGTTGAGGGGTTGAATCTTGACTTGTTTGTGGCATAGTGGAATGCATTTGGAATGATGCTTGCTGGTAATTCTATACACAAAAAAATACATTCATATATCACTCAATAAGATAATTTTTAACAGATGGACAGGCATGCATTTTTTAAGTAGTTGACCTCCAACTGGACTCCATATCATTTGCTCAGCTCACTTCCCGGTGCTAAATTGGATGGAACACTCTTTCGTGTGTTTGATCACAGGGAGCCTATTTACATATCAACAACATTAGATACCATAGGGGAGTTATATATAGGAAAACAAGTCGAGCATGAAAAAAATGTTCTAGTGCATTTTTTATCGATATTTTTACTTTTCATTTAATGGAGGACATCATCTTGACCTTGAATTTCAAAAACATTTATTCAATTGTTTTGATTTTATTTCCACCTATCACTTTTATCTAACTTGGGCTCCCTGTGGTATGATTCATTACATCCCTGCTCACATGTAATCTCAAGTCCAGGAATAAAACCCAAGATCCCAGAGGAGCCAGGCAAGCAGAGCTTTCAATAATATTTGTAGTAGGCGGTTAGTTCTTAAAAGTAGGGGACTGAAGCCACTGGTGTTTGTATATTACTTTATTTGGCAATGAATTAATTTTTTGTCAAAATAGCCTGCGCCGGTAGTCGCCTTTTATTGAAAGCTCTGGGCAAGTGCACTACTTTCAAGCTACTTCCAAGCCCTCCACTTTCACCATAGGTGCAATACCCTACCTGGATTCCTTGATAAGCAAGTTGCTGGTGATGCATATTTGCATACATCTGTTGCTGCGGCATGGATACCCCTGGTTGGGGATTGGGTTGCATCATCTGGTCTTGCATAGTTGTTCCTTGGTACATGTATAACATCTGTTGGTTATTCATCTGATTTGTCATATTAATCAGGAACTGGAGGGAAAAAAGTTTTCGATGTGCTTAATTTTTAAGTAAAGTTAACTTATTTAGAGGAGAGTAATTCATGGTCCCCACTCCGACAAAAGTGAATCAATTATATGTCGTAATATGTATCAGGGACTGCAGGGGGGGGGGGGGTATAGCCTCCCGAATAATTTTAATTTCTAACTTTGAAATATTTCAAATTACTTATTTAAAATGTCAATAGCTAATGCAGTAATTATTATGCTGTAAATGTGGGGTAGCCCCCCCCACCCCAATCAAAATTAAGTTCTGTGGTTCCTGTGTATATAGTATGTTTTCCCATTTCAAACCCTGAAGGACATCGGAGCACCCTAATTTGAAGGCACTAAGATTGGAAAATATAAGAGACTACTATGCAAAAGAAGGGAAAAGCAGCCCCTCCCCCTCCCCCACAGTCCCCATTCTTTATCTAGCAGTAACATCTATGAGTAGGTCTATTATTAAATTACATTACTAAATTATCAATGTTTTCATACCTGGTGGTAACGGTAACCTAGATTGTAGAAGTATCTTAATGTAGGTATATCTGCAAAATAATTAAACGGCAACACTTTCAGACAAGAAACGTTTTTAGATATGATGTCTGAAATATACTAGATCTTCCCGGTCAAAAGTTAAGAACCGTAAGAAACTCATACAGGGGTTGAAACATGTAACTGCCATACATTTCTTTTGTACAATGCTGCAGAATATTGCACTTTTTTCTTTACAAATTTCTTTCCAGTAAATCGAGTTCTCTTGCTTCAAAAATTCCCAAAACTAAATCAAAGACAAATATCCCAATTGTTTGATTGAAAGACTCCAAAAATCTGCTCTAAGACTTGGAAAGTTCAGAGAGAAGTAAGTAAAAGAAGCGGCCATACTCATAAAACCAAACTCATAATAATTATAATTCAGATATAGTTTGATACCATATTTGGAATTATTCCAAATGTGGTATCAAAACTCCTAATTTGCATATCTGAATATTCTGGAGCACGGTATCGTGTTACAAGCGGAAATAAGGCTAACCCTGAGTTAAAAAACCTGTGATTAAGGAACACAGTGGTATTTAACTAATTTTGAAAATGATTTTTTAATTACTGAGTATATTCCTACCTTCTGGCAAGTCATTTCCATTTTCATCTACTGAAAGTACGCTAGGTTGCAGCCCATGGGGTGGTGGTGGGAACGCATATGGCATTATATACTGCAATGGAGCCTGGTTTTGCTGTTGGACAGTAGATACAGATGACTGGAGACCCTCATTTGCAATGGCTGATTGGAAGGTTTGGATGTCTTTTTCAATGACTTCTTGAGGAAGCTTTGAGTCCTGCCAGGACGGGTCAGATTGCATTATTAGTTATGTGTGGGTAACTTTTTTTCACTTTCATTTATCAAAAAATTGGTGAGGAGCCATATTCCTGTAAGGTATTAAATATTTGCCTAGAGATTGCTGTTAAATAATTACTCTCCTCTCCTACCCCTGAAAGAGATAGCAAATAATTTACTCCCCCCCCTCCTTGAAGTATCTTTCCAAGCATCCAGATAAACTTTCAAGCTAGTACTATGAAAAAAAAGCAACGCAAAATACCACAAAATATAAGGACAAAAGGCAAATATGAAAATTTAATTCTCAGAAACGGAAAAACTTGTGGCCCAATTTTCAAGTGTTTTGCTATTTTAAAGCATGGTGCATACTTCACAAGAGAATTTTGGCTGCCAAATAGCTTCAAAATTCCTTATTTGAAAAAAAGCCAGCTTGACAGTGAAATGTGTCTGTTTAACTTACAGCTATCTGTGCATGAAAGCATGCAAGTACTTCACTGCCGGTCATACTTTTTACCTTAGAAACAGCAGTGTAGTCCTCTGTACTTGGTGATCTATAACCTGCAAAGAAAGGTAAGGGAGATAAAAGGGTGAATCACTATTTATAGGCTGTAATGAATAAATGGATGGATTGGATGACAAATGGGAGGGTAGATGGAAGGTGGGTAGATCGATGGATGGGATGATGAATGGGAGAGTAGATGGATAGGTGGGTAGATGGATGGGATGATGAATGGGAGGGTTAAGTGGATGGATATGTTGGTGACAAATGGATTAATGAATGGATACAAGGACAGGACAGTTGATGGATGGATGACTTAAAGAACAAATGAATGGATGGATGGGACTGAAAGGATGGGTGGATGGGTAGGAGGAAGGATGGAAAGACAGACAAACTAACCTTGTTCACCTGTCTGATTAGGCCTATTTGTTCCATTCACTATCAAGATACCCTTCTGTGACTGGCCGTAGGGAACTGCTGGGATTTCTTTGTGCTTTTCTGCAAATGTGACAGTCTTTCTTTCAGGAGTAGCACCAGTACTAATAGCATCAACTACCTTTGTTTTGTAGTCCTTTACAGGTTCTTCTTCCTTCACGCTGTTTTCCTCCACAGCAACATCACTGGTTTGTTTTACAGTGGAAGACAGAGGCTCTAGAGGTGGTTCTTTATGGCGGAGATCAGGGGTACTTTCAAGGTTTTCATTAACATTAGGCACAATAATTTCTTTCTTGTCTTCATTCATCTCATTTTTAATTACTGGTTCTGTTATCTTGTCATGTAATTCAACTAAAGATGGCACAATATTCTTGTCTGTTACACTTGTTTCAGAAGACCTCGGAGGAGATTTCAGCTGTTGTGTGAGCTTGCTAGGAGGGGAGGTCTTGGACTGTTGCATAAGCTTAGCAGGTTGTGGAATCTTGACTTCAAAGACCTGGCCACTAGCTTTGCTGTGTTTTACATCAATCGGCAATGGCTTCAGTTGTGCAGGTTGGAACTGTTTGTTCTCCATCTCCAGAGCATTTGCTTGCTTCACATTAGAACTAGCAGGCTTGACCTCTTCAATTACAACCTCTTTTTCCTGGACTGGCTCTGCTTCCACATCTTCAGTCACAGTAGACTCTTGTGGTTCTTTCTTGTCAAAAGCATTTTCATCCTTGTTAGAAATAACTTCCTTTGTTCTTTCTTCAAGTGTTTGTTGTTGGTGGTTTTCTGGTTTTCTGGTGGTAGGGGAAGTCGCGGGTGAGATGGATTGGTTAGCTGTTTCATTTGCTGGCTTGGTCTTTAGTCGGCTCCAGAATACGGCAGGGCTGCTTTCGATACTTGCAGAGCCTTTGTCATTTTCTTGAGACTTTTCCTCTACTTGTTGTGTTGGCTGTGAAACCTAGAAGAAGAAAAAATTTATAAATTTAATTGACACACTTCAAAGTCTTTTTTATTTTTTTATTTTTACAGTGCTTCCCTATTACATGCTAAATCATACAATTTGCTGTCACGAGAAAATGTTTGTGGGAGCCGATATTTCGATTTATAAAATAACTGTTAAAAATGTCACATTCTGATTGGTTCTTCAGCGCATGCTTTATGAGAGCATACAGCATGTGCTCACACTTTCAGTTGCGTCATTCCTATCTAAAATAATGGTTATTGTAATTTGTATTTTATAAAAGAAATAAAAAACTTTATTGCTGTGCTGTGTAAGTTGTGCTTCTCTTAACACTTCTCTCGGGTTATGCCAACCCCCCCATGCTTTATAACTGCACACAGCACATGCACTCTATTTCTTTATTATGGTGAAGTTGCCTGAGAGTTCAATCGTCTGAACTAATACAGTGTTCAGTCGCAGACTTCAACATCAGGCGACTGAACCATGTATTACGGGTGACTGAACCATGACTCCAGGCCACTTTAGTTCAGGTGACTGAACTCTCGGGCGACTTCACTGGATACCGGTATTTTGTTGCAGAACTTAAACAGAAACACTCTACCTTTATTTCCACATCAGGAGGCTGGGTGACATCGACAGCAGCAGAAGCAGATGTGGGAGAGACTTGAGCAGTACCTCTGACAGGAAGTGCAGGGAAGGCCTTAGCATCTTTTTCTTGTAGCTCAACAAGTTTTAGTTGCTCCTGTTAAAATAGTTGGCCAAAATTAAAAACCAATGGTTTACAAGAATTTCCAGAATTTTTTTAAAGGGGGGGGTTATAGCATTGATTGAGGTGGTGGAGAGATATAGCAGACCAAAGGGTTAGGGAGACGATTATTTGCTGCTGGCGAGTATGGTTGTTTCAGGTCCCACACACGGCGTATAGAAAAAAAAGCGGGCGAAATGTGTTCGGCACCCCTGTTTTTAATAAAACTCGCGATTCTGTTGGTGTTGTCATGAAAAAAATAATAATAATAAATCACAATGGCTCTCATAGGGGGGGTTGCAACCCCCAAAACCTTCCCCTAGATCCGCCACTGTCAAATAACAAAGAGATAGTAGCCATGTTGATTGTATAAAATATATGATGGAAGGTGATACAGAGTCTGTTGTTAGATATCACAAACATGGTCATGCATCATAATGTAATGTGCAAACAAAGAATTAAAGCAAAGTGGTGGCTCTACTAATAAGCATACCATCCCACAATCAGCAAAAAATACCTCGAGACCCAGAAAGTTCAAATCTAATAGAAATAAGCATTTCTCCTCCAGCCCCCCTGTCCTTAGCAATGTAAAATGGACCAATGCTTATTTGCCACCAATCGTTAGCCCAAACAACACTGATACTAGGGAGCGGGGGTTAACAGTTACTGGTAATAAATTTTGGAGCAAAATTTAAAAAATATTTCCATAAAATTAGAAATAAAGCTTTTTTTTTTTTGCCGATTTTAGTCAACAAGAGACCAATCTATCAGAATTGCCAACCATTGCTTACTGACTGGCAAACATTTAATACTAGAATTAATTACAGCAGTACTACTATTAACTCACAGCCATGAATCTTGCCTCTTCTTCATCTTTTACGTACTTGTCATCTTTGGAATTTGGGAAGCGTCGTCTATTACTGTATCTGTCTCTCTGTCTTCCTCTGCCACGAGGTGCATCTTCCTGCAGAATATAAGGTATACTTTGATCTTAGTTTTTAATTTTTCTTCTTTTCCAATGGACTTCTGATCAATAATGGTTATCAATGGGTGGAATGATTTCACTTTTGAGAGAATAGACCTCTTCAGCTTTGGTGTAAAGTTTTCCATTTCAGACCAATGATGTGTTWTTYTYTTAGGTTTTTTTTTTTTTTTTTTTKWGTTCAATKTWTGAGTCTTYTTATGCACAATGGTTAAACATTGAAATGATGCTCTAGGGAATGGCATGTGGTCTGGAATGGAAAACATTATGCCCTTGACATTTGCCGTCTGTTTGTAAGAGAAAAATGACAAAAGATATGGCAGCAATGTTGTCTAATATTACGAAAATAACACAAATCTTTCACATTTTAAGGACATAGTGGCAAGGAAAGTGGATATAACAAAACTGGAAAACCATTGTTGAGAATTACACAGAGTACCATAACATAAAACAGCACAAAATATGTCAAAATAATGAAACAGTAAAATAATAAAATGGAAAAAAATAGTCACTCACAGAAACATTGCCAGTATCATCACCACCCTGAAAAGTTAAAAAGAAAGAAATAAAACCACAAAAAGAAATAAAACACTAAAATGTATGCCATTATAAAGAGTACTACAGCCTCATTTACATCTAGAAATGAACACCAGACATTAAAGCATGTTCTACTTGTATGTTTGTCCTACAAAACCTAAACTTTGTTGATTTCAAAGATTGTCTTGCTTGAAATCAACAAATGTTTCTGTTTTCAGCCAAAACGAACAAGTTAAAACATGTTTTTGTGTCTGTGTTCATGCCTAGATGCAGGCGATTATAAAATCTAAAGAATGTTATATACTGGCTTTCTAGATAAAACACCCCTCCAGAAATAATCTGGGTCTGTGATTAATAGTATTGTTTAAACACTAGTAGATACCCCATGTACATACTTTTCCTGGACCTCTGCGGCCTCTTGGTGGGCGTTTCTTCTTGTTTTTGTTATCATCCTTTGAACCTGAAATGATATTTATTTAAATATTTGTCCTGCACAGCCTTGTAAGTATGTAAAGCCGAATGAGATAAAAAGATGAAAAGAAATAAACTTGTGTAGAATCTAATAAGCAAACACATGAGACTAGAAAAGAATGAAAGAATGGATAGATGAATGAATGAACAAAAGACAAATGAAAGATAAACTGAATAATGGATATAGATTTGAATGAAATAAATGGTAGGAAGCATCACTCAGATGGATGAATAAATGGAAAGATGGCARGATGGATGGACAAATGGGATGGGATAAAAGGAATGGATGAATGAAAAAGGATGACAAGTTTCATTTTAAAGCCATTACCATCTTCAGGTGCTGGTCCATTAGCTGCTTCCTCCTTTTTGTAATATCCACTGAGATCCTTGTAGTTATGGCCTGATATCACAAGCACAAATCAAGAATGATCATGATTGACAGGGCAGAAAAACGGGTTCTACTTTCGACGTTTATGCGTTAATAAGCTTTATATTTCATAAACAGGCTCTTTTGGGGCTGACTAGCAAAATACCAAAATTTGGGGAAGTTGAAGAAATGCGTATTTGAGATAACGCCATGAACGTTGGGAGAGAATATTTTGATCAGCACAAAAACTAACATTTTCGCTTATACCTCAAAGTAGAATTGCTCAAGGTTAGCAGAATTTTGTGAAACATTTAAAGCACAAGAGACACGAATGAAGTACTAAACGTCTTTTAGCATGAATGAGAGATGAAGAAAAAAATTGGGAAAGTAGCAGCCTTGTCGTTTTTCTGCTCTGTCATCATGATCTTGGTTAAGGGTGGCACTCTCTCTCTCTCCTTCTGCTATTTAGTTCAAGCCAGGGGTCCCTGGTTCAATGCTTGGCTGAACCACAAATGGTAATCAAGTTTGTTTGACATAATGTTTCCCTTCCCATGGGTCTTAGGTATGGTTCTCCTACCTCCATAAGAATCATTATTTGAGTTGAGTGTTGTGAGTTATAAATATTGAAAATAGTGGTAGTGTGTGGCAAGAACCTCATAGGCCTTAGCTCCTGTACAAACAACACAAGACAAGGCATATGAACTCAAGATGTTTGTACCCAAAATAGACCACAATGCACCATGCTGCCTATCTCAAAAAAGGTGTATGGAAACAGAAAATGCCAAGTTATATTTTATCGATTAGATTTATGACTTATAAACCTCATTTTGATATCCTATAGAAACCAAAAGCTTAATAACTTTATGGGATGAGCTGTATCAGAGCTACAATCATTAACAAGCCATTTTATCAGCAAGCCAAAAACCTTATCTCTGATAGATTGATGTAGCACAATATATACAAGAGAATTCAGATGTGTACTAAACACCCTCCTGCCTACTGTGCAAGTAAGAATTATTAATAACATTGAGACTATTGACGACATTCCAGGAATATTGTGGAAATGCAAATATTATGCATTTCTTTGTAAAATATGAGCAAACTTTTAATTTTCACAATCAATTCACTTATGTTGACAATGGCTTTCTAAATACTAAATATTGATTGCACTCTAATAAAATGCTTGGCCAGAGGCAGAACCAGGGATGGTAAGGAGGGTGACTAGTCCATCCCCCTCTCTTGCATGACTAAAAAAGTGTTTATAACTGAAAACATTTATCCACATAAACTTTCACTTCATGTTTAATTGATGCTCTCAAAACTTAATTTCCGTCAATTTGAGATGCCATATTTTTATCATTTTGCTCCTATTTCTGGGTTTTCTTTGGTCTTGGCACAAGATACCCTGTACAGGTC
>NW_022258537.1:256951-284905 GCF_009602425.1 Actinia tenebrosa | reverse complement strand
AAAAAAAAACACCCTATGAGAGATAGTGGTACAAGAAAATTTGCCCTAAAGAATGTCTTATGGGAATGACAGTAACCAACATCAACACTATGGGGACTCTGTAATATCGTAGGTCCAAATAAAAGCTAAACCAGGATTTTTATCTCCAATAGAGGTAAAATATACCTTATTCCTCCTTGGTTCCTACGACCCTTTGAAATTTCAACCCATCAACATAGCAAGAAAAAAATTTTATCTGGAAATAAATTTAACAATATAAACAAAATTGATTTTCTCACCAAAACAGTTTCCAAGCCAGTATAATCTTCCTTGATGATCGCAGAGTAGTTCTTCTCTACTGGAGCATTAGGTGGGCCTAGCTTAACCTAAAAAAAAACAAAAATATAATACTCAACAATGAGACGGTAAACTCGAAACAATCAGGCACCCAGCAAGTATTGTTTATGTTATACTAAAATTTGATTTCTTGGCTTGGAGTAGAGTTTGTTGCTAGTTTCTTCCTTGATTTCAAGGGCTTTCTTTGGGCTCTCACGTTCCCCCCCTCCACCAAATCTAGTTTGCTAAATTCCAACTTCATCTGTGAATTAGCTATATTGACACAGATCAGCAGAGGTTGTTTCTATAAAACTGATAAATGTTATCAGAGGTTCACAATCATTCCCATGAGAATGAAATGAAAACTTCAAGGTATTTGCTTTCATGTTGGATGATATGACAAAAGCCAAAACAAAATTTTAAATTAACTAATGTTGGTGCTATGAAAACCATAAAGGGTGGCGTCAACACCTAAACATACCATGCATCTGTCATTGATCTTGTACTGCAATGTGGCAGCAACAACCAAGTCTTGCTGTTGGCGCACATTCTTTTCCTCTTCCCACACCTCGAGGGATATGTTCCTATAAAGATGTGGATCTACAGAACGGCGTAGCTCCCAGAGGTTCTTTTGATCATCACTTGGCTTGCTTTTGGTTTCCTCTGCCTCCTTGGTTTCCTCAACTTCTACTGGCTTTGATAATCTTTCATGCTTGGCTATAACAAGAATAGACAAAAGTTTTTTGTTTTTATTGTTGTACCATGACAGACACACTTTCAACCAGTTTCACAAAGTTAACCAATAATGATGTAGAGTGAAAACAAAGCAATCAAACCCAAGTCAAGCAGGGCCAAGCAACAAAGCCTAGATCTGATTATATACAGGTATGAGAAAAACTTAGATGTTATAAACAATGGGAATAAAAGATTGCGATTGGCTGGGGTCAATGTGATACTGATTATGCCTTCTTCCAATTGGCTACAGCTTTCTTCCTAAATTATAAGTGGTTAATTTCGAAAAACGTTATGCTAGTTGTGTCTGCACTGTGAAGTCAAGCAAAGGGGATGCCCCAACACTACTGGCTCATTAAACTAAGCAACTACTGATATACCTCGTGCTTTACTCTTCACTTCAGTCCAACCATCATCATCACCACTATTTTCTACGGCATCTGTCCCATCTGTCATACATCCATTCACCAATTCCATTATGCTCTTCTGATCATTACGGCTATTTTCTGTGACAGTGCTTGTTCCTTTCTGCTTGCCTTTCTTTTCTTTCTTGTCAAGCTCAATAAATACTTTATTGTATACCATCTCATACAAAAGAGCTGTGGAATTAATATTTCGTTAAGATAAATTTTACACAAATAACTTTAGGCTTTTTTCAGGAGTTTTTTCTTCATAACACATGGATTGAAATGGCAAAACATTATGTAAGCTAAAAAGATTTATAAACATTTCTAGCTGTTTAGGACTGATATACTATGGATGATGTTGTACTTACATTGACACATGGCAGCATGTTCTTGGAACTTGTTTGGATAAATAATATCGTAATGGTTTCCATTGGAGTAACACAGAAGGATCTGTTTGGAAAATAAGATAGAAAATAGCATCGAACATCCTCACTACTGTTTGCATCACTAACAAATATGTCATACTCAAACAAGTACGAAGTAGGGGCTGCAGAGTAATTATCTATTGAGGGGACATGAAGTCAGATTTGCATGGTCTCATCCACACAAGAATGGCACCAAAATACTTCTTTGCTCTCATTAAAGCTGTTTGCTATAGGCTCTTTCTGATTTCGATAAACAGGATGCATGGTGGTCTACCTTTGGTACAAATAACACCAAATAAGGCATGATGAACAAAAGATATAGGTACCCAAGCTAGACCACAATGCACCATCATTCAATATCTCAGAAAAGGCCCAAATAAATTCTAAAAATTTGTTAATAATAAACCAATAACATTTTGGGTATTAAAAATGACATTTATCTAAGTTAGATTACATAAAACAGGGTTGTCAATAGAAGCCAGCAACCAGCAGATTCTGCTGTCTACTCTTCCTAATTCAGCCACCTACTCAGTCACTTAACAATGTAATTATAAATCTTGATTAAAGTTCTTTAGACTAGCAAAGTTTGTGAATAAGATATGTTTTAACCCAATCTTTGTTGCTGTACTACGAAAACTACAACGCAATCGAAACTACAACGATCGTTGTCAACCATCTTGAATTTTTTGTGAGAAGAGTGAGACTGGTGACAAGTATGCCTTGATTACATGTTCCAGTGATTTCTGTTTTACCGCCTATTTCAATTTCATAACCGCCTACCAAAAATTTTATTGACAACCCTGATAAAAGTTACGTCCTCATAGTTGTTATAGGTTTCTACCTTGTCTTTATAACCATGGTCTGTGACTTTAGTTGGTAACGAGTTAATGTCTTGATATACCACAAAGTCTTTCCTGGAAATAAATGAATATTCCATAAATCCAAAACAAAACATGATCTGGCTGTTGTTCTTTTAATCTGGGTGAATGCAGTGTTTTGATTAAGGAATTGCCAATGGAATTCAATTTGGAGGAAAAAGTCTCTTGAGCGTTGAAATTTAATGTCTTAAAATCTATGATACAGTTGAAAAACACCCAAATTTTTCTGTCATGTGACTTTTTTATTTTATTTAGTCAATCCACTTATAGAATATTTCGAAAACCTAATATGTTGGGGTAAAAACATTAAAATTTAACCTAATTTAGAATAAAACATGCAGTGTAGTTGCCAAAATAGGACTGCAAATATATACAATGATTTGTTTATTTTGCTAACAAGATCAATGACCAATAAAAGACAAAGTCTTAACAAATGAAATTATGATACAATAGGAACCATGCAGAACAAGTTAATACCATGGTTAATCAGCCATCTTCAATTGTTAATTTTATTCAACAAAATTATAATCAATAAGATTTGCATTTACTCCAGACTATATGTGTTTCTTTATCAGAAGTAGTCTATGATCTTCTTGAAGACAGAATATTAATAGAACTAAATGAAATTATATTTTGCACTTGTCTGAATTATTGACACATAATTTCAATAGTTTTTACTGTGTCTGTGGTCCTAAAAAGCTCCTGTAACTCTTATTAAAAAAAAAAAWTTTTTAAACAGGAGACAGGTGTCATTATTATTTTTTCACTGGCGAATAGTGGGATAAACTATCTACAACACTAACCTGTACATCTGGGAGAGTGCAGTGATTTCTACTTGGCCTGCCCATTCCTAAATCAAACACAGATAAACCATGAAGAGAGTGTAAATACTGTATTCAAGAATTTAGAAATCTTGATTAGAAATGTTGGCTTATGAGATTAGAAATACTAAATTTTTTGAAGAATTTGTTTTTGAGGGGGGTGGAGTGGGAGACAATAACAAGATTAGATCAAGTCTAACTCACCTTTGGATTTTGCAACTTGAAAAGATGGTGATCAAATGGTCCTTCAACAAACTGAAAACATATTTACAAAATCAGCAAATGGTTTTTCAAATTAAAAAAAAACCGGACTTTTTCCCTTTTACCCTTGGCAATCAAGATGTTGACCTTATCATCAGCATTTTTTTTTTTTCAATTTCATTGAGTACATACTTAAACTTTTTCATAAAATCAAAACCTTCTTTATAACCAAATCACACTAAAAAAGCTAGACAACTTTAGAAAAGGTTTCTAAGTATTCTCATGACTTCGTAAACATGAAAGTGAAAGCCTTTAGATTGGAATAAGTTTACCTCTTCAAACAGGCCTCTGTTTTGGCGCATGAAGGCAATACATTGATTCCTGACATCTAGATGCCTAGCTTGACAATTGTGAACCTGAAAATGATCCAACAAAAGAATTATTGTATATCTATAGTTTATTTTCTTGTTTTCTTTTACGCCAAAGAACGAACGAGCGCTGAAAAATTTAACCAAGAATATTTGCATGGAGGGTATAAGGGATGACATCACTATTGAATAACACTGGACAAAAATAGACGACAAACACTGCAATTTAGGATAAATTAAGATAAGTCGAAAGTATAAATGGTTGAAGATATTGTGAATATTATTACTATCGTATCAAATGTCAATTAAAATTTTACATTAATAATTTTTTTTAAGCTCGAGTTCTAAGAAAAGCTTATCAAATACTATAATTGGTGTTCTTAACATTCGTGTGTATAGAAGCATTTTATGCGTATTTTATTCATTTTTGACGTTTTTAAAGTTTTGTCACGTCGTAGGAGCAAAATGATATAATGTTTCCCTTAAATAAAGGTAACTAACGAGATTAGAAGGAAGCAAGGGTTTTTGAAAGGCGCTCTTATTACCACATGGAGAAAGGTTAAAAATTCATTTATCAGCGAAAATGACCCAGTCAAACGGTCCTCTCACAAAAGAACAACAACAAAGCTTCTAATACTCTAGCTCACCTGCTCAGACACTGCTCTAAAAAGGCAAGAGCCGTCCTTGGCGATAGGCTTACGGTAAAGTCCTCTTTTGGCCAGAAATTCGTCCATAGCGGAATCGTTGAAACTGCCAGCACCTCCATTCGTCGTCGTCCCGAGAAGACCGGGCTTTTTCTTTCTATTGGGAACCTTTGTGGGCATTTTGAATTGGGCTCTTTGGGCCTCGATGGTGGTTGGTAAATTGTCTTGGTTTTARGTCCTCATACTGTTGGGATGGCGATGAATTCTAGACGTTTAAAGCCTTGAAAAGAAGAAGTTTTCACGAGAATCGGAGCCACGCGGATCAGACGGCCATCATGGAAAAATGATACGATACTAATGCACAGCGGTTAGTATCCATCAAATTAGACACCAGACTCTCGCGGACTGACCATTCTTTTTTCCATTTTTTTCCCTTTTTTATTATTTTCTCTTCATTTTAAAACCAATGTATGATTCTCGGCCTAAGATTGGACAATTAAGCTTAATACCATACTACTTTATCTTTTGAGGACTTATTTCTTGACCTTTCACATTTTTCGAGACGTAGTTTGCCTCCGGATCGCGCGCGCGGCTTTCGCATTTGTGTATCGTTTCGATGCATTGAAAAAACTTCGGCTGCACAACTCATCCCAACATAGTAATGATGTGCTTACAGATATTCCATGATGCACAGATGTTCTACTGACTGCAGACCATCACCTGGTAGCTCGAATATAGTTTGTTTTCATTGGTTAGCAAGATTCATCCAATAACTTCAAAGTGGCAGAATCTGCGGCTTCAACTTGACCACTTAGAAGAAAACTTGTAAATTAGCCTTCAAAGGTGGCGCAATGTGTTTTTTCTTTGTCTTTCGCCTCAAATCTGCAATGATCATTACGCAAACTAAGCATCTCCTTTGCAAAAAAACAGCTTCAAACTAGATGGTAGGTAATTTGTTTCCTCTTTACAAGTTATCTTGTCACTAATAAGATCACGGATGAAGAGATACAGTGTAAGTGACACATATTTTTGGTGCTGCATAACGTTTGTAAAAAATACCCAGTAGTTGTAATAATTTGCAGTGGAAATTCCATCTGTTGACCTATTTATGGTTGAATGATGTCGGAATTTAAGTTTTTTTTACTGCCAACTTGTTCACAAGGCGTTTTAAATGCTCAATAATAGAAATTGGATGTATTTTTGCCCATTATGAAATAATCGAATGCTTTTGCGCTTTGAATAAACTGAACGAAAAACGATTATCGTTTATGACGTGCTAACGATGTTAAATAACCACAGATTATATTTCGGATTTCCTTTCTTAAAAACTCGTTTAATTATACAAATCTAATTTGTACAATTGTTTTAGAATTCTTAAATTACGAGTTGTTTATTAACCAAAGTATTGCGTTTTGCGGCGTTTTCTCGTCGCGTGCTCTGGCAGTGGAACTTAATATTACTTATCACGTTAATAGCTTCAAACACGTCTTGAGGTTACAAGAATAATAATAATAGAGTTTACAAATCATTTAGGCCACAGACGAACTTGAGGATTTGTACATTTGGGCTAATTGTTAACTCAGCCTGATAATGATTGTCAACACAAAACAAACAATATCATAGTGCGGCGTCCATCTAAACAACGTTGTAACTAAACACCCATAAATGGTACAAACACTATGTAAAATATCTCTAAGAGTTAGGCGAAGGAACAAGAGTAAAAGGTCCTGTACACTAGAGAAGAAACAAAGGGAGTTGGAAGAAAACTTCATGTGAACGAACTCATTTTTCTTCCAAAAGGTAAGTTGTAACTGACACGTTGTTGAACCTTTGTAACAAACACAAACACGAGTTTAATGAACATGGCTGTTGACCTTTACAAATTCCTAGCCAGAAATATGTTTGTCCTGTCTTTTATCTTTCATTTCTCACCTCACAAGACCTATATCTTTAATGTGAGTGTAATGAGTCGATGAATCATCCGTCTTAGCTTACTAACTATGATTTATCCTTCTGGCTTCGACGCCCGCATTGTTGGGATACCGTAGAGCTTTCTTATGCTACGTAGAAGCATTCCCAAATACATGACCTCAGATAATATGTCTTTAAACACGTTTTTAATCTGCAAAATCTACAAACACGACTTCAAACATGGCAAATGTGAACTTCCTCTCGAGTCTCTACGGCGTACAAACTGAATTATGGCTCCGTATGCAATAATTTAAAGCATTTTTCGATATTTTAAGCTTGTGTTTGCACGATTGAATGATTGAAGTTAAACGTACCCCAAAACGTACTTACAAAATGACAACGTTAAAGATGGTATGTAGTTTGAATTGTAGTTACTCTGAATAGATTTAAAATTGAGAACCGAAAGACATAAATGAGTAAATTTTCACTCTCATTCTATTGCCCCATCAGGATATCACAGCTTAAAAGTGTTTCAAACCGTTTTATGTTTGTGTATATGATAGAACTTACGTTATTCGTAGAGTAGCCAGTATTGKAGTGTCGTACCCAATGCTATCTGCAAAAAGTACTTTTCGAATGTGAAAACCAAGCAGAAAGCTGTACCACATGTCGAAAAAAGACCATGGAAAGTCATAGATACACCGCGGCAGTTAAGGTCTTCGTAGCACGGCGCGAGTGGCGCAATGAACCGCTTTGTCACCAATTATTTTATCATATATCATGAATTATAATTCACAAGTCATTATCTTTGGCTTTCGCGTAGCCATGGAGTTTTTACATAAATGTGATACAACTGTTTTGATTAGTATCTAGTTTACTGAAAAAAAGGTTTTCGTTCCGGTGAATATTATGAACTTATGCTCTGCTGTTATTTCACAGTGATTTAATGTATTTGATATGGCATTGTTTTTTATTTCAAGGATATTCCAGGAGCCACTGCCAAGCCTCTATGCCGGCTCAAAAGTCCCAAAAACCTTAAGTCAGTGTTAGAAAAAGCGCGGGAGGTTCTGGCCAYGTCTGCGCTGACACCAATCGGTTCCCGCCTCAAGGCCAAATCCGAGTGCAGTGTGTCGGACCTGAGTGACTGTGGCAGCCAAGGAAGTGAATATGGCTACTCTGCCCTTCACGAGGCTGTCATATCACATGATTTAGAGTACATGGATTTTTTATTGAAGACGGGTTGTGATTTAGAGCAAAGAGACGAGAATGGCTTTACCGCACTTCATGTTGCAACGTTGGAGAAGGCCGTTGAAGCAGTTGATCGGTTGATCAGTGCCGGAAGTAATGTCGAGAGCTTGACTAAGGTGGGTTCTGTAATCCTTTCGCTATTAAGACTTTTAAGAGTCCCCCAGTTTTTTCCACCAATTTTTTTCCGAAGTTCCGTTTTCGCACACTTGTTGATGATCATAGTATCCGCCTCTTCCTTTATTCAGGAAGGGATGTCCTCACTCCACATAGCCGTCGAAATCCAAGACAATGACCAAGTCCTCACTCATCTTGCTGCCTCAGACTCTACCATTAACATCAGAAATAAAGTCGGTCGAACTGCTCTTCACCTGTCCGCAAGGAGCGGAAATCTAGAATATCTGAAAATCTTACTGGACGCGGGATGCGACCGGGAGATTAAAGACAAGTTTGGGATGAAAGCTGTTGATGCAGCGAGAGCAAGAAACCGTGACGAATGTGTAGAATTCTTGCTGTCTTACGTGCCACAAAAACGGAATCTGACAACATCTGAAGACAAGGAGGACAGCGTGGAAAAACGACTTGATAACTGCAGAAAACTTTTATTGAATGGATCTTCTATGTCAGCAAACAAAAACTTCGATAACGATTTAAAAGCAGAACAAAAAGACGAAACGACAAAAGTTGACAGTAGTAGCTTGACGTTGCCAGAGATTTTTGTCTGCGAAATGAACCTGGAAAACATGATAGAGAAAACTAGAATTTTGGTCGATGAGGAACCGAGAGTTACCCAGCTTCAAATTTGCACAACGGCTTCTTACGAACTAGTTATAAATATTGAGAACTCGGCAAAAGAACAAGAAATGTTTGAATTTGAAAACAACAATGGAACTATCGATACAAAACTTGCACAAGAAGAAAATATTATAAAACAAATGAAGGAAAAAGCAGGGGAAAAAGTGAATGGAGAGATAGAAACTTGGGAAACAAATGAAATTTTAACAAATAAAACATCAAAGCAAACATCAAAAGATGTTGCATCGAGTGAACAATTCGACGTCCAAAAAACAGAGGAGAATTACATCTCTAAATGTGTGCCACTTTCGTCTATTATCTTGAACAAAAGCGGTGAAAATGGATGCTCCGTGAATAAAAGTGAACGCCTGGTGAAATCCTTAAGTAGTTTTCAATATCCTGGTGTAAATGAACCAGAAATGCTTCTTGAAAATAACAAATTTGATGATAATTTTTCAGACAAAAAATATCGCGTGAATGCGTTGCACAGCACAACTAGAATCGCAATAGATTCAGGGGAACTATTCAAACTTCTCACGAAGATCTCAGAACTAAAACATGACCGAGAAGTAAGAGTTGATAAGGCGTTGAAATTTTCAGCACTCGTCCGCTGTAAGGAAGAATCATCTTCTATTCTAGGGTTGATGCCAGTGTCTTTATTGAGCGTAAAATTGAAAGATGAAGACTTTTTTCCTCCATGGATGTTAGATAAAGCAGTTATGAATGGGTGGTTGAGGAATGGCTTTCAAATAACAAACCGTGGCTGTGAATCAAAGAAAATCATTTCACAAGTCTTAAAAGGTCTGAAATTGTCGATGAATGATGCTATTTCTACCTGCTCAAATAACAGTGCTCTCCAATGCGATAAACAAGAATTGTGTCAAGGTTTTCTTCAAAATGGAAAAAAATGGAGGCCTCAGAATAATACGTGCGAAGATGAAGATTTAGTGGAACTATTTATCAAAGCATGTTGTGCAATCAAAAATCAACCATCCGAGGCTTACGCAATTTTAGAGAAATTCTGTGACAAAATTTCTTTCAAAGAACAAGAAGAATTTAAAGATTTGACAAATAAGATTTTCATTTGCTGTAATTTGTCAAACTGTGGAGTCAAATCTAAAGTCCATTCAATTGATCTTGGAAACTTTTTGGAAGCTCTTGATCATGTTGTGCGATACGATAAATGCCCTGTGCATTTCGTAGCAGCTGTACTGGACAACATCATGGCGCATCAAGAATGCATGAATTTAATCCTCACGAGTCGAACTAATTTTCTCGAGTTTGCGCTGAACAGAGCAATCTCTTGCGAGGAAAAAATCTGGGACGAAGAAAGAATTGCAGCGATTTTTTTGCTGCTTTGCAGAATACTCGAAGATAAAGTGGTAACCCTGTTTCGCTTCGTTGATATTCTTCTTGGACTCGTGCTTTCTCGACATGACATTAGCAACACCGTTTTAAGTTCTTGTATTCTTGTGCGAATGGGTCTTTTGAAAAGCGAGTTTAGAATAGAAATAATAGAAAACCTTAAAGGTCCTTTCGAAGCGCTAAAACATGTCTTTACGCAAGACTACTTCCCAAGATCCCTTGCGAGTTTATTTGTTTCTTTTCTAGCCAAGCCAAGCCCTCGTTTTGCTCATTTGAGAGATCTTCACAGTCAAGCCCTCAAATCTGCCCTTCTCAAAGAAATCCTTCCACAGCTAAAGGATCAAGACGCTAATGTGCTAGGTAAAGGCTTAAAGCGAATCTGTGATGTCCTTGCGCTTGGAGAATACTGGGAAATCGCTGACCACTGCTCTAAAGTTCTTTTTATAAAAGCTTTGGAATCAACAAAATATAGGGAGATTGAACTAGGGCAATCAATTCTGGTTTATTTTGGCCTGATAAAGAGCGAAGATAAACTTGAAACTATTAAAGACATTGGAACCGGAATGAAACTTCTGCAACATGTTGCTAATGGCAATCATATCCCACACTCCATTGCGATAATGGTGAGTGTATTTCTTAACAAAGAGAGCAGGCGCCTGGAATTTTACAAAGATGACATCGAATACCTATTGAATATTTTACAGAATTGAAATTATTCATACCTTAGTATATACATAACGCAATAGTTTTATATTTATATCAAAAGATGTAATTTTTTAATAATAATATTCAATCACATATCTATATATTAAATATTGATAATATATCATGATATAGAAGTGTCTGTGGGCGTTGACTTTAAGAAAAGATACATACTCAAAAGGTGATCTTGTTCGTTCGTTTCGGCTTCTTGCGAACTTTTTTGATGCGTCGGGGATTTTTACGTCTCCTAGTCTTGTCCTTTTTGTCTGAATACCTGGGTACCAAAAACAATGGAAATGAAGATTGCGAAAAGTCTACAGTGCTTCTCAATATCACGCGCGGAAACGTGTTCGAAACAAGGTAGGGCTGCTTTGGTGGACGTGAATCAATTCGTTTCCATGAAATTCCAAAGGCACGTCCCGTTGAAAAAACTGGGTCGAGTTGGCATTGCAATGCATTGTGGGGCTGTTTTGTCCCCATAGGGGACGGAAAAGACGCCTGTTGGTGAGTGCCGAGAGGATAATAATGCATTATTTGCATAAGAAAAGACAGCCTATTGTTTTGTCCCCAGAACAATTCCCATTTGAAATCGATGCAAGGTGTCTATATGTCCCCTAAGACAGCCCTAAAATGCAGTGCAACGCCACTTTTTCCCCATCTTGTCCATCTTCGGAATGGCTTATTGTTTTACGACGGCAACTTGTACGATTTCGCGCTTGTAAAGCACTTTAACCTCTTAAACTGCCATGCCTGGAAAATGCAATTCCTACCTATCCAGATAAATGGGGTAGATGAAGAAATAACCAATGACACCTAATTCTATAAGCAGTCCACAAATAAACAGCAGCATCGTAGCCATGAAAGTTTCTGGGTCATTGAGGTAGTCGTCAAGATCAGCCGGGGGGTTAGAACGTTTGTCTGTGAAGAAAGTAGAACCACGTGATCTAGACGTTCAGACTAAAATGTACCTGTAGTTGCTATTTTAAAGTGGTATGAACTTATGTCAGATGCGGGAGTGACATCAAGGATGGTGCGGCATGTTGCGGTAGTGCTTTGTCCTCTCACCTCTGGGGTCTCGGGTTTGATTACTGGACTCAGCATCACATGTGAGTAGAGTTTGTTAGGTCTCTCCCTCGATTCAAGGGTTTTTCTCCTGGTTCTAAATTGGGTTTGATTCCTGGACTCAGCATGACTCAGCATCACATGTGAGTAGAGTTTGTTAGGTCTCTCCCTCGATTCAAGGGTTTTTCTCCTGGTTCTAAATTGGGTTTGATTCCTGGACTCAGCATCACATGCCGTGAGTAAAGCGRGTAAGTCTCTCCCTTTATGAGAAGTGTTCTCCGCGCGCGTTCTCTGGTTTTCATCCGTCCATCTGTGAGTTAGCCGTGCCCTGACTTGGATCAGCCCAGAGGTTGTTTCAGGGTTCTATCTGCGAGTTAGCCTTGCCCTGACTTGGATCAGCCCAGAGGTTGTTTCAGGTTTTCAGGGTTGATCTGTGAGTTAGCCGTCTCCTGACAGTATATAGACAAATTAGTTTGAATTTACACAAGCATGAGAAGTATAAACTTTAAAGTGACTTTGATACCTTCTTCTGATTGTTCTGAGAAACCTATCGGAGAATTTCCCTGGATGTCGTCAACAGTTGTCAAGTTTATTCCATTCTCAGTAACTTTCCTCGCACGTCCCGTGAACCAAGACAGAAGTTGTTGAAAAATCCTCGAATTTAGAATATACCTGATTGGTCGTCTCCAAAGTCGCCATGCAGAACCTTTTAGCAGAAAGAGTACAATAAATGAGAGAATTACAAGGGAAATTTTGATGATCTTAGGCGCTATCTGAGTTACATGTAAGGTAAAGATAATAAAATGTGGGAGGTGAGTTTCATATTTTTCGTAACGTTTTCAACATGTTTTTAGACCTTTTTCCGTACCAGCTTTGGGTGGTGTAGTGATGAGATATGTCTGAGGATCGTTAATCACGAAATATTCAGAAAGTCCCAGGCCAATAACAAACGCCAAAGCAATGATCTTATGCATCTTGAACGAAGACAAGATATTACTTCATATTCTCGTGAACGAAGAAGAATACTGACCAACAACTCGATTTTTTAACAAAAGTCTGTGTCGTGAATTTTTTAAAAATCGCATTTGGCGTTGACTTTTAGGCACGAGCTCATCATACTCATTGCACGAGCCTTCTTTCTTCATTCTTTTGTCTGCACCTCTAATGTGGCCACACTGAATTAACCACAACAATGAACTGTATTCTCCTCAAATTTAGAAGATTTCAACTCAATTTTTTTCTGTCTTTGTTGGCCCTTCGTATAAAGATTATTTTCTCCCCATGCGCCGTCTTTTAACGGCGCGAAACTAAGTCGCAAGGGCACGCGCGTAATCTCGCGTTCCAGATGACGCGCGCGCACTCTTTAAAAAATATTTTTCGTAAAGGAACTAATCCCGTTCAAAAAAAAACAACGCATTTTTGCCCTCAAATATATCAAATTTCTATCACGTTTCTGTCGTTCCCCACTCTCTCCTCCCTCCCGGTCTCAGATGCGACCTTCAATGACCTTCGTATGTCTGTTTTGGGCTACCTGTGTTCGATGGACTTTGATCACTTGTCATGTGACGCGATTAAAACAAATACACCTCCACAACACAACAGGGAAGAAGAGAAAGATCGCCTTGATTATTTACTGTTTTCTAGCCATTCATTCCACTATTTCGTCGCCTCTTTGTTACATAAAGACGTCGGAGAGCTTGATGAACCATTGTTAGGTAAAAATCGTTATTTGTGTTTTAGATTTTCGAAGAATTTCTGGTGTTTTTTTTGACAAGATGACTGTCGTCGTTGTGCTGAGCGTATATTTTCATTCAAAGTATTGTACGTGATTGTATAGTGTATTGATTGTATAGTGTACAAACATCCTTACACTGATAACAGGAGTATTTTTTTGAACAATAAATAGCATGTTATAATAAAAATCAACACAGGAGCACAGGAATCTTTTTCTACCTTCCTTCGATGATGTTCAGCTTAAAAGACTTGTGCGAAGAAATGCTATCGTTTTGTGAGCTTTGAACATTTTGTTTTCGAAAAATTGATTATACATTTGCTTTGGAAAAACTGAAAGAATTAAACTAAGCCAATTGAATGATCATTATCCAAATCTTGGATAAAGAACTGCCTATTGAATAGTAATATACAAGTAGCCGAGCCCGAGAAGGGTGTGTATGGTGCATCAAACCCTCTATGATGTAAGCTGTACATAATATGTTTACTATTTTACAATTAAAATAAAACTGTACTTTTTTTGGAATTATCTATGTACTTATAAGTGATTGTAGTTGAAATCTCAGAATGTCTTAGTTTTAACTCACTGGAAAGAAATTGCAAAATAAATTATAGAGTGAATTTTTCTCGGCCCGTGAAAGTAATACACAGGCAAAGTAATACAAAAGAAAAACAATAGAATAAGTGTGTACTACTAAGCATTACGTTGGCTAGAGCGAAGGCCTTTAACCCGTGAAATAAAAATTATTAGTCAACGTGTAATAGCCAAATAGACACAAAAGAAAATGCAATGGAATTTAGGTCTACTAAAGTGTGTTAGTATAATATCTGTTTCACGGGTTTAATGACTTCACTCTATTCTTTCACAGGCGAAGTAAAATCATTCTAGTCTGTTAACTGCACCCTCTCGGATCAACTAAAAAAGATCAGTTTTTGGCAACAGATCGCCTTTTTTCTCATTAATTCTTTTATAGGTTTTCAGCTTTATGCAGTTATGACTGAAGTAGAACCACAGTACCCAGATGAAGTTCCCTTGCCTGACTGGGCCAAACCAAAAGACTCAAATATACCACCAACCAAGGTATGGCAGCAGCAACATATTTATTCTCACAAGTGGCATTATATTTAAATGCTTAAAAAATCTGCAAGCATCATGCACTGGCATATCTAATGTCATAATGGCAGTGTGTGTGAGTGATGGAAGCCAGAATCATAACTGAATTCATATTCCACTATAAAAAAGTGATTTATTTATTTTTATTTATGTTGTTAGAAAAACACCACGTGAATTTTTATGAGAATATTTTTATTTTGTCTAGAATTATTTTAAGGGAGCAGTGGGGTAGGTGGGTGGGATAGGGAGGGGAGGACTGTAGCTGCCCCCCCCCCCACCCCCCACATTTAAAAGCTGTTCTGCCATCCCTGAACCAGTATTCCATTTATTATGCAAAGTGGTTTTTGTGATATTCATATATAGCTAATTTTTCTTACCTTCTTATCAAGGCTAAGTCAGTTATCGAATCCATCAAGAAGACAGCTTTCATTGTCGGCACTGCACTTATTTGTTTCGCTGCTGCAAGGAACACAATAACATGGTAAGAAACATGGTTATTTAACATCATAAAATGCTTTTAGCCTTGTGATTCCTATGATTAATCATCAATTTTATCAAGCCCTAAAACAACCACTGGGTTGATCTAAGTCAGAGTATGCCTAACTTACAGATAGAACCCTGAAACAACCTCTGGTCTATGTGTTGAGTTTCTTTTAATGAAAGCTAAGGAACCTGGAGAAATACCCTAAAATAGAGAGAGACATACCAAACTCCACTAATACTTATACCTCCATAGTATCTGTAGTTACTGAAATGTTTATAAACATGGGAACTCTTTGTTTGCAAGCTGCATGCTGAAATTTGGTTTTTCGCTGCCATCAATCAAGCCTAATCAGTCAGTACCTTTCATATTTTTGACTGGCAACAGCAGAAAAAACAAAAAAAAAACAAACAAAAAATAAATTTCAGTGTGCAACTTGGTGACACAGAGTTTGCATGTTTATGAAAATTGCATTAGAATTGGCAGCATAATTTTATTATTAATTGTTGCAACAAGCTTCCAAAATGTTAGATATTGTTGTATTATTTTGTCAACTAAATGTTGTCATATTTTCATATTGTTGTCTTGCAGGCATTTTGAAAAACTCTGGGGAGCCTCAGGAGAATTTTGGCAAAGCAACTGGAAAATCATCCTCTCGATTTTTGGTGGAAATGACTTTATGTTATTCACAGTTGGTATGTTTGCTAAACAGTGATATAAACACTGTAAGTAATCCATTAAATAATCGTGTATTTTTGTGATTTACCTAGGTACATTTGTGGTAACATTTGTGGTTTTTTGGGTCATAAATTGTTGTTTGTTGTACATTGATCTGACTGGCAAACCCAAGTGGGCCTTGAAGTACAAGATCCAAGATGGCCAAAACCAGCCCGTAAGTAAAAAAGAAATGTAAATTTCTGATAAACATTTTCCTGCGGTTTTTGATATTCTGCAAACTCAGATATTTCAACAGCTTTTTGTTRTGAAATCTGCCTTTTACTGCTGCCAGTCAAGAACATAAAGGGTACTGACTGGTTATTCGTAATTGACAGCAGCGAAATATCACATTTCAGCATGCAGCTTGCAACTGTCGAGTTTGTAGAATATCAAAACCGTAGTAACATCCATCTATGGTAAAATTTCCATTAGTTTTCCATAGCCCTCTTTTGATTGGTGGCATTGGATTTTTGAGTGACAGGATATTCGTGCGTGCGAGAGAGAGAGAGAGAGAGACTGAGTGAGAGAGAGAGCAGGGGCAGATCCAGGATTTGTTTTAGGAGGGGGTGCACTATTTATGTTCTGGACGTCCACAAATAAACTCAAGCACCAATAACGCACTAGATATCAACTCATCTAGAGTGGGTGTGCACCCACTGCATTCCTCAGGTTCCTCCCTAAATTACCTAGGAATAAGGCATTCTGATTGGCTAAGAGCTTCTCCCACTTCCATGGTGTCAGGGAAGATCTGATGACTTTACAATGAGATAGTCCAGTAGTTGCTTTATAAAATCTTGTGTTTTAGGGGATCTGAATATTATTTTGTTTTAATGAATGAAGTATGTATGTTTTCCTATAAGAACAGTTAATAGATTTCCAAAATCTGATATATTTTTGTTCCTAAATTTCTACTTGTGGCAGCTTGAGAAATCGAAGCTAATGCGGGCCATCAAGGGTGTGTTATTCAACCAATTTCTTGGGTTTCTTCTGACCATTGTCATGTATCCTGTTTACCTGTGGCGTGGAGGATCATTTGGTTGTGAGCTGCCATCATTCCAGTGGGTCTTGTTTGAATTGCTGGTGTTCATTCTTGTGGAGGAAGTTGGCTTTTACTATTCCCACAGGTTGGTACAGTCTTTTGCAGTCACCGTGGCACGGCAACTGTACTTTTACTCAGTTCATTGTACTTCATGAAACTTGGGTACCATGTACTCAGAGGATGTGAAAGAGTAGAATGGGATAAGAAAAGATGAAGTAGATTGAAGTAATGAGATGAAATAAAATGAGATTTGATGTGATGGGGTGAAATGAAGTGATACAGGGAAATAGAATAATGAACCATTGAATGTTAAGGGATTAAATAATTTATGATTAAATAAATAAATATAGGAATGGAATGGGAAGAAATGTGAAATAAGATTCATGTGATATGGGATGTATAGGATAAGAAATAGGATGAGAAGAAACAAAGTGATATGGTTCTAAAGGTAAATGGTAAAACAATGGATAATGAAGAAGGGAAAAATAGAAAAAATACATAAATCAGTTCTCTTTGACAGGCTTTTCCATCACCCCAAACTTTACAAATACTTCCACAAGAAGCACCATGAGTGGACAGCTCCCATCGGCATTGTCTCCATCTACGCACACCCCTTGGAACACATAATCTCGAACCTCACTCCCATTTTGATGGGTCCAATGATAATGGGATCTCATATAGCAACCACCTGGATGTGGTTCTGTCTGGCTATTACGTCAACCAACATCTCTCATAGTGGATATCACTTCCCATTTCTGCCTTCCCCTGAAGCCCACGACTTTCACCATCTCAAGTAAGTGCGATTGGATACTTTTTTCATTTCACGGTGACTGCAGAGGGGGAGTGTTTGTGGGGCTATAGCTCTCCCACTTTTTTCTTTTGCATGTTAGTCTGTAATATTCTCCTCCCCCTAACTTTTCCCCTCTATTCACCTCCTTTCATACGTGGGTACAATGGTCAAACACAAGCTTAGAGTTTGAATAATCCTTTGAAAAAAACTTGCAGCCTTGATCATATTTGTATTTGACTGACCATTTAACCTGGGGGGCGGGGGGTACTCTTGCCTGTTTAGGGTAGGGATGTGCCGCTGAGCCCTCTGAACCGTGACCCTGTTCCAGAGTAAAATCACTGAAATTAATACCCTGTTCCAGGGCAAGATAACTGAAAACCATACCCAGTTGCTGTATTTTGAAAATAGATACCCCATTCCAGAGAGGAGAGAGCGTGATTTCATATACCCTGTCCCAGTGGGAGTGTGATTAAAATCAGAGTAAAATCGCTGAAAACCATACCATGTTTGGCACGTACGCCTGTATAGTGAATTTAACTGAGGTATAAAAAGTGGTCAATAAGAAATATATTATCCAGCGACACTTTGAACAAGTTCTTTTGTACATACACCAACAATATCCTACCAGCCACTGCTTCTTGGTAAAAAGGAACACTCTTTTATCGCATGTGCTAAAAATATCTCGTTTGATTTTTTTAGGTTTAACCAGAATTATGGTGTACTTGGAGTTCTGGACAGACTTCATGGTACCGATATCTTGTTCAGGAACTCTGTCTGTTATGACAGGCATATTCTCATGATTGGAATTCAACCTGTTAAAGACGTTTTCCCTAGCTGTCCAAAAGAAGGATGTAAAAAGTCTGAATAAAATGAGAAAATTTTAAAATGTAGGCTACTCACTGTATTATTTTGTAGTCTTCTACTTGTCTTTAATATATAACGGGGAGTAATATGATAAGCTTATAAAACATATGAATTCATTTTGAAATTCGAAATCATTAGTAAGCTTATAGTGATTTTCATTTTTAGTTGTCGTTTGTTAGAATAAAGTATTGATATTATTTTATTATTATTTTATGAAAGTGTTATGCTATTTTATTAAATATTTATTTTAGTTTTTACTTTAGTTTGGTTTTTAACGGTGTAAACTTGAAATATTTGTCAACTGTACGTGTGGAAGAAAATAAATAATAGTTTAGTGTGATAATCTTGGAGTTTAGTTCTTATTTTCTAGTAATTTTTTCTCATTTCAAACCCTGCACTTAAAGTAGATATAAATTGTCAAAGAGTGGGCGTATTCAACTAGGAATTCCCTAAAGTAGCTTACCATTTTCCCGCATTTTTCCAGCCTAAGTATTTCACATTCCTTGATACGTGTCCACTGCTCCACGGCCACCGTTCCTTCTTTCAGTCAGATGGGATACTCGCAGTCCAGGTGATTGAGAGAGACTAGGGAGAGTATAATTGTCAGAGGAATTTTATTCAGTCGTCTAGTAGTCGTACGATAGCATAAATTAAGCTATGATAAATATTTATGTATTTAAATATGGCTAACTCAATCACCCATAATTGTCAGTCTCTCTCAATCACCTGGACTGCGAGTATCCCATCTAGCCATAACCATTTGAAAACTCTAATATTTCTAATGCCGGAGGCTTCGAATGAAGCAATTTAGCTGGTTTGTCCTCAGAACTCGACCAATCTTGTTTGTCATTTATTTTACCGCAAATATGGTTTTGCCATTTTATGTCTTGCAAACTGGCGCATGTGCAGGCTTATTAGCCCACAACTGGGTTGCCTGCATCATGCACAGAGGCCTAGTACAGCTCTGAAGAAGTTTACAATGTAAGTCAAAAGATAATGAAATGTTTCACAGAAAAGAATGATTTCGTTTAACTCGTCTAAGACAATCTTTCTTCACCTTAAGGTGTTATCTACATAACATTTAAGTAATTGCAGGTTATGCCCTTATTAGGCTATAAAATACACAGTTTTTCGTTATGCATGTCACACTACTTGTGAATTGGATTTTGCGCCATAACGCAACAAGATCAAAAAACCCAATGTTCTCAATTATCTTTTTACCATCATTTGTTATCATATAATTTACTGGGGTGGCTGCTTATTTTCCTTGTCATAAAATGCAGAAATTGCGCAATAGTACTCAGAAGTCCTTTGCGGGCATATGATATAAAGATCCAAGTGCAGTAAATGTTCTTGTCAGTATCCAGGAAAGCATAGCTTTACGTTTTGCTGATCGATATTGCTTATACGTCTCAGATCGAACTTATACAGACTCATAAGCAACCGCCTAGGAATAAATCTTTTTTCACTAAAAAGATTGCCTTATTGTCGAAAATTTAAATCTAACAAAAAATGGATTAAAAAAAAAAATCATATCTAATATGGATAAGATGGGATTCGAACCCACCAAAAGAAATTCAAAAAAATCGATTCCACTTTGCCATACCCCCGAGACATCCGCAGAGCTGAGGCGGCGTATGGACTTCGGACCTGACGGCGATTAAATCCTTCTGCCCTTGGGTGCACGAATTACGCAAGAAAATGTTCTAGCCAAAGCATCAGGGGAGAGACCAGCCGGCCCCCAGACCATATCGGCTAATCCCTTGCATCTCTGCCACGCACTGAATCGGTTGAAAATATGTTAAAAAGTCTAGTCTATTCGAAGCTTTGTTTTCGCGGCTATTGTTATGCTGATTCACCTGGAACCGTGGTCCAGTGGATAAATCGTTGTCGTTCAAGATACTGGGTCAAGCTCGTCTGAGAAGGGTTAGTACTTGGATGGGTGACCTAAACGTTATACCTACTCACGCTTTTGTCTCTTTTTTCCGTTTTTCTCTTTTGATTTTTAAAATAATAGAATATAGAATAATGAAACATTTTCTATTTTTGAGTAACCCATTCCATTTTGTATTTTCATATAGGAGTGTCTAAATGACCGGCAGCCGGTCAAGAATTTCAAAACACAAAATAGGCGGCAGTTCCATTTATTTAAAAAAGTCAAGCTCAATCTATACGAAAACACAAACCAGACTCAAAACTCGAACAAACCTTTCTATAGTCGTTTATCAGCGCTAGCATCAGATTAAATCGCTAACAATATGGCAAGTAAAATGACTTAAACAAGGTGAAGGCGATTTACCACAGAGAATTGAAGGTCCCCAACTTTATTTATTAAACATGGAATTTGTTCAATCACGGGAAGATTTGAAACCTTATATATTTTCCTAGTTTAAGTTATAGAGCTTTTGCTTTGAGAAGCTAAATTAAAATTTTGAGTAGACAAATAAAAGAAAGAACTTTTCACGGCATCCTGAACTTTCTTGAATTTTTAGCAACTAACGAAAAAAGAATATGCGTAGACATTAATTCCCGACACGTGATTCGGACCCCACCCCCAATCAATCACTTTGATAAATTAGACATTGATTGGTAACTGTCACTTGAATATAAATCAGACTTTACACGGGATGTCTGTATCATATATCCGTAAAGGACTCTTTGGTAGAGCCATGAAGACCCCTGGGTACTATTTTCTGACGCAGGAAAATACGGAGACATGCAACGCATTTTTAGACTGGGCTTCCACAGGTAACCCAGTAACTAATACTAGCGACCGATACACAGAAAAATTGCATTGTCTTCATATTGACGAGATTTTTTTTTGCATGCACACGTTTTGGACAGCGTTGAGCGCAGCCATTGAACCGTTGTCCTGGCCTTCATAAGGTACGCAAATCTGATAAGCATGTTTGTTCTGGTTTGTAATGCAGGACTTCTTCATCTTTAATATTTAATTACTTATTACTCTTTATTTTGTACAGTAAGCTTTTAGAATTTATTTTTACTTATTAATTACACTTTACTTTATCCAAACCTTTTAAACAAAAGCACCTTTCCAATGATAACTTAATTAAACAAAAATAAATATACAGCTTGTTCTTGGTTCCCTCAATACAAAAATAAAATATTTCCGATTCTCATAGAAAATTAATCAAAACCAGTGTATAGAAGAAAAATGAAAAAAGCATGAATTCCATATATATTTTTTCGAATGGAAAATGTTTTACGTTTTTGAAAATTCAAAGAATTAATATTTTTTCTGAAAAAGAAATCAGGATACTGTGACTTTTAAAGGGCTTCCCTGCTTAGCCAATCGAAACGCAAGACAATTCCCGCGTCACTCAAGTTGCTATGATGTAATGGCGTACTATGATTGGCTGAGATGTCTTGCGCGTTTCTGATTGGTTACCAAGTTTTCCAGTTATAAAGATAATAATCATGATATTGCTCCCCGAAAATTACAGCAGAGAAAATTTGAAATCGCTACTTATTCACTTATAATTCACATGTAAATATTYACATAATTTCTCAATATGATTGAAATTCTAAACTACTATGAATTCTCTAGAATAATTATTAATGCAATAGCAAATCTATATAGACCCCTTGCATGTGACGTTAAAGCATCTCGATCTGGGGGACAAAACAAAAGAATTCCAGTCTCTTGAGAATTGAAACCTATTGTTTTGTCCCACAGACTGAGCTGCTTTTCAAGGGGTCTATTTGCAATATTGATATTTGCATCGTCTACGATGCTTTATTCAATTCTACATCAAGTTATCTATCCCAATACATTCCTATAGGTATTGAACTATGTACAAGTAATGATTGAATCACTAATATAGGATGATTATTACTGCCCGTCACGGCCACCGTGTTGGCAGAATTTATCGAAAGATGTTTTTTTGTTTTCTTTAGTTACATTAGTTAAACAACATGGCGGTCACGTATTTGGTTATTTCATTCTTCCTGAGAATGACTAAAAGCTATTTATACATGCTGTCATTGATTTATTTGAATATCTCCCAAAGAAACGACCCAAAGGACCTAAAGATTGAATCTTTAGCTGGTTTTACGATGACTACAACTACGTTGCGGGATTATAGTGCGCATGTCCGGAAAAACAGCGATAAATGAAAATGCCAAAACTACAACAATTCTAACATCTTCTTCCGAAAACTGAAAAATCTATATAATAAACTGTTCGGCTGTTTCGTTCGTAATTCGTAATTTTCCGAACATGCGCAGTAGCTTTTCCCAGTTGTCGAGTGTGCTACATGTGTTTGTATTGTCCTACTCATTAATCGTGTTGACGTCGGGTGAACACGACGAAAGTCGGAAGCTACGTCGTTTGGCTGAATTCGGCGGTGACTCGCCGTCTGGTGATATACCGCCATCAGAAGGACTCGAAGAATTACACAGGCGCCATTGTAGTTCTTCGTTCTCGAGAGAAAGGCGTTTGAGTTTCTTGGATTCGCGATCAAGGTTGCTTTTAAGTTGTTCGTGCTCCACCGATAATTGCCTGAAAAACATGTTAAAATATGTTAATACAGTAATAGTAACCCTCCCCTCTCGGGGGAAAATAGAAAGAAGTGCTCCCATTGACTGAGAATTCCAAAGGGGAGGAGTGGGTCAATGAACGAGTTTGGGCTCCCTGTGGTTTACGCAGTCCAATGTCTACAAGAAAGAGCGGGAAAATAATCTAAACCTCACAAAATACGTGACAGAGAAACTGAGAGGCATGAAGTCACCAGAAAAATCTTCATTACCTTTCAAATTTGGACTTGTTTTCTACGACAAATGATAGCGATTCGTTCTCTAACTCGAGTTTCCTGGCGCGCTCTGCCACTTTACGAAGATGGTCCAACTGAAATGATGAATATGTAAATCAGCCATAGTCAAGTCAACGTCATTAAACGATACAAAATAGAAACACAAGGGAGAAAATGCAAGACGCTGCATTTAATACTGCAACTCAGTATCATGGCTTCCGAAAACGCCAAATCCGGTAGATTCTGGAACAAAAAAGGCAAAAAGCGTGGTTGACACTTAAATGGTTTTTACCTGTAACTTAGACTCCATCTGTTCTCTTTTCAGTTGTTTGATTTCTTCGTTCTTCATATCCAACACAGCCCTTATACTTTCTAGTTCGGCTGGTAAGGATTTGTATTTTTCAATTGCGTCCTAAAATAAATGACACCAAAAAGGCATAAAATACAATGGTCGACTGATATAGCCTTTTCAAAATTATCTTGCATGCGATTGTACAGTAAAATGTAAATAAAATGCCATAGATTCCATGGGAAAAAAATTTGATTTCTTTTGTATTATTTCTCGTTAGCTCGTATCTGGGATAATTTTGAAAGGTTTCTAGAGCCGTGCTCCGGGGTCATACATGGAATGTATAGCGGCTGCCAGAGTTGCCTTTACGTGCTTTCAGTTCGACACCTTTGAGCTGCGCCACTGCTGTTGATCGATATAATATACTGACGACTAACCTGTATTCTTGATTGGATGTCTTTCTCAGTTTCTTCCTGCAGTTGCTGTAGCTTCATGTTTAGCGAGGTGCATTCGTTAGTGACGGCAAAGAGTTTCGACTGAAATTAGATACATCACACAAGCCGACAATTCGATTTTGTAAGATTTAAAAGTGAAAGAATAAGCAATGGAAGAAAAAAAATGGATAAATGGATGAATGGATGAAAGGGAGGAGAGAGGCAGAGGGAAGGAAGGAAGGAAGGAAGGGAGGGAGAATCGTTAAGTTACCTCCATTCCACCATGCTGTTCTTCATAGTCATTCTTAATCGTTTCAATCTCTACTTGATGTTCTTCAAGCAGTTCTGCAGAAAAAAGGAATACTCAGAAATTGTAGGAAAATACTGAACAGACCTTAGTTAATGTAGTTGCACTGTAAAGGTACACATCTTTATCGACATACCGTCTATATGCTGAGAATGTTTGGTTTCCACCTCAACGATTTCATCTTTGTACGTCTCGTGTAAATCTTCTATTGCTTTCTCGTGCTGCTTCTTGACTTCTGCCACCTAGAGGACGAAAAAGAAATGTTACTTTCCCTGCAGGCATTTCTCCGGCGGGCTAACTGTGGTGTGTGACCTCTCCCCAATCCGCCTCCTCCCTCCTTTATCACACAGGGATCCCAAGTCCCTAAGATAGGAAAATAAGAGAGATACCTTCAGAGGTGCTTATTTAAAGACTAGGATCTGACCTTTTCCTCGTGGACTTTGCTAAGCTCCAGCAGTTCAGCAACACGTTCATCAGCCGCTGTGGACAGATAAACACTACATTAAATACAATCACCAATTGACCTCAAACTTCTTTTGATTTGATCAGTCCAATTTGGTTGGTTATAAGAGGGGGATCGAATGGGAAATAATGGTTATTTCTGCACTTGCGCGAGCTCTCCCTCTCGAGTATAACTTTCAGCTAAAAGGTGTGAAGAAATGAGCACTGTACAACAGATTAAGTCTGCGTATGTTGTGTTTCAGGTGAACACTAGGCCCCGGTTGTACGAATGGTGGATAGCACTATCCGATGGATAAAACTTGTCCAGTGGATAAGTCAATGCTGTTATCCATTAAATTTATCCACTGGATATACTCATCCGTTGGATAGCGCTATCCAGGCCTCGTACAACCAGGCCCAGGCTTTAGCAAGCTCACCTTTTTTCTGTTCCTCGGCGAGTTGTTTCTTCATGGTGTAACGTAATTCTTCTATCCTGTCTTCATGATCAGCCTTCAGGTTCTGGATGGCTACAGTGTGTTCACTTCTAATATACATCATTTCTTCTTGAAGTTTGACGCCGTTTTCTTCTTCCTCGGCTACAAAGAAAGAAGAAAAACGGTGCATGAAATTTGGGCTGATCGAAGTCAGGGCACGGTTAACTCGCAGATTTAATTGGAATTTAGCGTTTTTGAACTTTGTGGAGGGAGGAAAACGGAAAACCCGTAGAAAAACCCTCGAATCAAGCAGAGAGAGACCTAACAAACGCTACCATGTGATGATGCCGTGTCCAGGAATCAAACCCGAGACCCCAGAGGTGAAAAGCGAGTACACTACCGCTACACTCACCCTCGAGAGTGATATTTTACCGAGCCCCTACTGTTGAACATGGAGTTGTGTATTAAGATCTCTCACGCTAATGTTATACTTGCTAACACTGGTGCTTTCGTGACAAAGTATTTTACCTAGTCTGTGCTGTACTTGTTTTAATTCTGATTCTGTGGAGCGCAAGTGGTTTTTTAACTGCATAATCAAGCGACCATTATTTTGAAGCTGAAAAGAAATCGTATTAATTAATACGCAATAAGACTAATATTCTGTACAAGAACGTCACAAGAACGTTTATGGGAAGGGTGCGAGGAATGGGTGTGGACATTCCGTAAGCAAACTTAAGTAACGGTGACGTGTTGCAACTTGCACAGTATTGGTTCGATTTCAATAACCCTGGTTAGATTGACCAAACCTCAAGTATATCCAGCCTTGAATGCGACCTCTGGGCTGATCAAAGTCAGAGCACAGCTGCTGTTTCCTCTGCTAGTCTACCATATGGCAAGTTTCATAGCAATCATGTACTACTACAACATACCTTTTTACACAAGATGATGAAGAGCATAGCGCTTGCCAAGATATCAGTGTTACTATTAGCAATAACAGCTTCCAGCTCCTGGCACTGCCTGCTCTTCAGTTGGAACATCTCTTCCACGTGGACCAACTTGTTGTACGTCTCCTGCGAGGCTTCATCTTCACTCATCTGGACCTGAACCTCGGCGGAGCGCGTGTGAATCTCGCGCGTGCCTGTAAGAATATCCGGTGCGTGTGATGGGTACTGCCATGACTTGGTACTCGATTCCAGATCTGATCGATCAGCGTCGTAGTGTTCCTGGTCATGAGAAAAGCTTTCACCTTGGATCAGTTTCTGGCCGTCTAAGAAGTCTGAGCCATCGGTACCGATTGATGCAGTATCTACATCGCGCWCATGGTCATGAGAATGTCCGCTATCAGTGCTTGTGTCACGGGATAATATCTTCCTTGGCAGCCGTGATGGGTAGTATTTGCTTGGGCTGACAGCTATTTTACTGGTTGGGCTTCCTTTGGCTTTGAGTTTGAGAGGTTTGATGGTTGATTTAAGACTGTTAACGACTGATGTCTTGGTTGAAGTCGCAGTTTTCTTATCAGCTGGTCCTGCGACAAAACAAGGCTTTTCATAAAGCAAAATTAAAACAAATAAGGGGGCTGCAGTTTATTAGGACTCGACTTAAAAGTGTGCACACGTCTGCGCATTCTTGATGGTCATTGCAAATTGAATATTGGCGGCCATGAGGCTACAACGAAGTCATAATCAAACAATCAAATCACTGATATATATTACTCATTTATAATGAAGACAGTAAGCGGAGATGATTCTGCTCGTTCTTTCTTTCTTTCTTTCTTTCCCATTCAAATCGCTCGGCAATTGATTCAAGTATATTGTGTCGAGTCTGGAGATACATTCTTGTCTTCGGTTGTTCTGTAAATTATTTTCAATACTAATGCAGAACAGACTGTGGTCAAACCGCAAGAGATTCCCGTCGTTTGATTCAGACGATGTCCCAGTTTTAAATATTCTACATGAGTAACAAAACTATAAAAAAAAACCTCTAAAATATATAATTAAGCAAAAATAAATAAATTAATAAAACTAAAATCAACCAGCCCAAACGTAGTCTCCCCCACAGCCGCTTTCAGTGTCGTCACGCAACGTTTTCTCTACTCAGGGGAGAAAGCGTTGCGTGACGACACTGAAAGCGGCTGTGGGGGAGACTAGCCCAAACGGGGAAAAATTTCAATTTTCCTTGCTTATTTTAGCCCGTGACCGACAAGATCCCGGTAAAGGAAATTTCGTCTTCCAATTTTCGATAAATAAATGGAAAACAAAAAATGGGGAAAAAATTATTTCGTTCTCTTGCCAAAATGAAAAATAGAAAACACAACTCCTAAATTCAGTAAATCAAAGCTTCAAATTTCAATGTACGCTGATCGTAGGAAAATTCCGTGAGCATAAATGGAATAAAGAAAATTGAAAATCACAAAAATTGAGTCATACCAAATGGCAGCCAAAGCCAGCACTTTGCACATGATAAAAATCCGTGCAGAGATTTGTTAAGGTTGAACTTGACAACTGTGTCGACAGACATGATGAATACAATTCAATACGAGGTATTTGAGCGGCAACCTTCATGTACGTCGCAGAATAACTGACTCGATGGAATTTACGAAACTCTTATAAATAAGAAATCTTCGTAAAGTTTTAAACTGTTTGAAAGCACGTATGAAAACAAATAAAACCT
>NW_022258537.1:234207-255776 GCF_009602425.1 Actinia tenebrosa | reverse complement strand
ATTTTCGACAAAAAGACAAAGAGATACATTGATACATTCATATTTTGTAGTTTCGGTGCTCTTAAAAAATCTCATAAAGTCGAACAAAAATCCCTACAAAATCCATTTTTTCATGTGTTTGCTGATTTAAACGTTGCCTAAAATGTAGATATAACATAGATTTTTAGGATTTTTTCGAATGAGCTATTAAAAAATAGAGAGAAATTTGAGGGTTTTGCCCTGTTGAAGCTCAAAACGCTTATGGTTCTTCAATAAAATCTTGTAGATTTTTCAGCGGTTTTTGAGCGCGCRCACATCGTGGGCTCAAATCGAACGTTCAAAAGTAGGCAGCCACCTTAAGGTTACAGATATCATTAGTGTGACATTAATTGGGCCTATGATTGATTGAAGGTTTCCATCTATGTTGCGTTATTGAGAAGGCAAATAGGGGTCTTGGGTGTCTCAGAGAGGATGAAAGTGTAGTTGGATAATATCTGGTATCTCAGAGAGAATGCAAGAGGATGGTAGGATGGGAATGGGAGATAAGTGTGTGGAGGGGGAGGACTACAAGTACTAACCTGCTGCTGCTACTCCTGACTGTGTGGCTGGTTTTGCTGCTTGTTTTCCCCTCCGCGTAACCTCAGCCTCCTCCTTTTTACTTGTCTTCTGAGAAGTAGTTGGTGTACTGGTACTAGCTTTTCTTGGCRACAAAGTCTTCCCAACAGTACCTGTAGTTTTCTTCTCCGTTAAAGGACTAGATGGTTTCTTGGTATCTTTTTGTACTCCTCTTGCTTGTCTGGTCAAGGAACTCTTTGGTTTACCTTCCCTTGGTTTACTCTCAGTAGATGTGTTCTGCTTTGGTGTAGATGTTGTTACTGGYGTTTTCTTCATAGTGGGTAATCTAGATTTAGCATAGCTTGGAGAACTTGTAGGTGAACTGTCTGCTGATGACACAGATATGGTACTTGTTGGCCGCCTGGTCACAGATGGCCTGTTATCAGAGGCTGTGTCAGGTTGTATTTTTTGAAGACCAGATACTGTGTGTCTTTTAACCAGTCTTAAATTCATTGCAGGTGTTTGGAGATTTGTTTTCTTCCCATTCAAATCTTTTCCCTCTTTTTGAAAGTTTGAATTAGAATTTTTCTGTGACTTTGTTTTTACTTTCCTAGACTGTGAGTTTGAACTTGAGACAGAGCTACTACTAAGTTTTCTCYGTGTCAACTTTTGACTTCCGATTGTCCCACCTGAAGACAGTGAGGCCTGTGATCCAGATGGCGAAGAACAACCACTGTTGCTTTTAGCAGCTTTATTGAGAGCATTAAGTTGCTCTATAGCAGGACTCCTTGTTATTTTCTTCAGATTTATGTCATCATCATCAGTTTCTTTAGCCAAAATCTCTTGTTCTTTCTTGCTTTCACTTTCTAGTTCAGATGATTTGACACTTTTATCATTCACAACTGGCCTCAAATCTAAATTGCCAAGAGAAGTTGACAAAGTTGGCCAACTTTCAGCCCTCTCAACGTTTTTGACAGACTCGGAAAGTTTATCTAAGGACCAGAACAAAGATTCAGTTTGACTAATGTGTCGAATGGGAACTAAAACAAGAGGAAGTGACGAAGATYGACCACGACTTGAAACCTTTTCTAGATACTCCTTCTCTGTATGACTATCATTAAGCGTATTCTCAGACCCAGAATCTACAAAGTGACTCAAATCCAAGTGYTTTACTTCCTCAGTTGGGGAGCTTTTCTCGGAGTGTGATTCCAGCCCTTGTCTGCCTAGGTCTATGCAGGACTCTAAGGCACTTGACAAGTGTTGTGATGGAACAAGACTAGGGCAGCTGCAATACTTTCCTTGAATAAAAGGATCAATAGTTTCATTCCCTTCCAAAGYTGCATGAAGTCCTGGGGTACTGGAGTCTTTTGTTGGTTTATTGTTATCAACAGAAATACAATCAGAGGAGAAGCATCTTTTATCTGGAACAGAGTTCAACTGTTTAGGTATTACATTTGCATATATGTTTTTGTACTCGGTTGAGTTAGGCATAATATTTCCACATTTTGAAGCAATTATCTCTGGCGGTTCAACATCAGAACTGTCCTTTGGTGTCCCATGGTGTCCTGTTTTATTCTCACAGCATGGGTCAGCTTCCATTGAAGAAAGATCACCAGAAACAATGGACTCACCATTTTCATGCACAACAAAATTATTTTCATTGCACAAATCTATGCAGCCATCCTGTCTGCTATCACCACCATTATTCTCCAACTGTTCAGAAAAWTTTCCAGAGCCATTTATCTCCTTTTCAGTAACAATCTTTGGAAGAGAATTAGAGTGTGACAGGCTGGCCTCTGTATGTTTGTTTTGCATATTATTTATGGATATTTCTGACTCGTTGTCAGAGAAAGACCTAGATCTTATCTTGGAGTTATAACCATAATTATTATACTGATTCCACTGTTGTGATTTGACATAATCAGTTGCAGCATTATTCACACTCATATCTAATTTATTCTGAGCATTCTTCACACTAGATGTATCTGGGGATTCCCAAGRGTCCACAACATCTGCTCCTGAATGTGGTGGAAGTCCTAGGTCATTCTCACAAACGGCTCTAACTTTATGCGCATGGACAAAAATCCCGTAGTTTTCTCCACAAGTGAAGTATCTCACACCTTTGACAGAGCCGTCATTTTTTCCACAAGGCTCATCAAGTACAATACCACACCATACTCCTTCACTGAAGTGAGTAGTACCAATGAACCTTGTAACTCCRCTTCTTAGTTGTTTGTTTATGATACAAATCACTCTTTGTCCAACTTCTTGAGGTGTCTGGTGGTAGTCACTGAAGCAAATGTTCTTGTTGTTTATGAAAAGCTTCGCCTCGGAGTCAACCTGTGAAGACAGAGAGATAAGATGATAGCCTAAATTATATGTCAAAGTGTCTAGTGTAACATAATATTCAAAAGTTAAATCAATATGTAAAGAAATATGTTTTCAGCACCACATATACGACCTTTTAGCCAAACATCTCAAGAAGCTGAAATTCAAAACACGCATTAAACAATGCTTTATGTTTATAGAACGGGTTCATAATCCCAAAACTAGAATAAGTAAATCTTTATCATGCAAATGCGCAGCACTTCACTMGAGATTAATTCATTAAAAAAGTGCTTTAAAAATAGAATAATTTAAGAACTATCCATATTACCTTGATAGGATATCAACCACAAAATTTAAGAGTACATTTTAGAACAATATTCAAGAYAATTTATAAATTTTAATTATACAAAACATCGATCATTTTATGGATTCTACGWCATATTAGTTCGAGAACGAAAACATTATGCTCCTTCCTCGCTTGGCAAATCAACCGGTAAATTCGCCTTTTGAATGGCAATAATTCTACAATTGTAAAGCCTAGAGCTTACAATAAACTATCCTGTCGATGTTTGGAGTTTATATGTAAGGACGAGGGTATAATATTTAGGCTTGACATGAAGAAATATGGAAAATATAGCTGAACTGAGCTGAACTGAACTTTATTTGGAAATGAGGACACTATATTCGTGAGGTGACTATGACTTGTAAGATGAAGTAAAGCTCGAGATAAGCTTAAAATTACATAAAAATAGTATTCACAGGCTATATAATGAAGTGAAAAMAGCCCTGCCATGTACTACTATACAGTAAATAAGGAATTGAAGTCCAGTTAATTTCAAAGTTGTGTTTACGTAGCTTCGAGCAACGAAAAATATTGAGCCTGACTTTAGACTCACGAAAAAGATTAAAATAGCAGCTTACCATACTTGAAGGATTATTGATCAGAGAAAATACATGGTAAATTTGTCATAAAGCTCTCTGATTCAGCGGGTTTGAGAGGTCAGGAAATCAGGAAAGCCCGGGAATGGTTTTTAAAAAATCACATCGAGGAACGATTCCCCGTAGATTTGGTTAATGGCCGCTAGACGAACAACACCGGCCAATCAGAACGCGACTTGGAAAACTACTGGGGGAGGGGTGGTAGGATATTAGAAATGGATGTTTGCAATATTGGGGGAAATTTTTAAAAAAAATTGGAAAAATGGAAAAATGAGATAACTAAATAGAAAATTAATGAAACAGAACAAAAATATAGGGAGAAAAGGAAACGAAATAGAAAAAAAATCAATAGTGCTAACGAAAATCTTTGAGGGAAAACAGAAAAATTGAAAGGACATTTTCTAAATACAAATTAAAGAAAGAAAGAAATCAAATATAACATTTCCCTAGTCCTTTGACTAGAAAAAGACAAAACAATGAACTAAAAATAGAAAATGAAAGCAAGATAAACGAATTAAATATCGGAAAAACAAATTAAAATAAAAACATATGCCGAATCAGCAGAACAAGTTTAGTATGCATTAAATTTAAAATAAGATTAGTTGATCATAGACTGCTAGCTTACGGCAGATAGACGTCCAAAATYAAGGGAAACCTTATTTTCGTCTTCCAACCAAAATGGTTGCAAGCAAAATTAAATCTTAGAGTTGACACATGTTTTGATATTTTTTCCGGCAAAAAGTCAATACTTTCTTATAACGTGCCATGCGCAATGTAAACTGTCTAATTCTAATCATTCTTATATTTATTTTTCATGTTCAAAAGAAAAAGGTGTGCGTATGTGAATGTGAATGTAGTTGTTTAAAAATACATTACACTAGAGCAGTGACGTTAAGGTTTGATGGTTTTGTGATGAATTATCTTATATGAGAACTTGCTAGATCCATTAGACAACGAATGTCGGGTTATTTTTGACTGACTATAATATTTTAGAAACAGAAGAYTCAAAAGTATTTTTGAGGATCTATTTCATCTGGAAGAATATCGTAATGAGATTCCGTCGATGGCTGTCTAGTCCTCGTAGTCTCTGCCCTATTATTTAAAATCAAACTGATTTTCGTAAAAAATTCAACGCTTAACTAAGTAATATGTTTGTAAAATAAAGATATAGGGTACGTTCCTCGATAAATAACTATAAATACACCAAAATACCGATATAAATCATCGCAGCATAGATATCGAAGTCGTCGTAAAGATGACCAAAAGCGCGCGAAAACCTAGCTCAAGAAATGACGCGTTGTTGCTACTGCATCGCGAAAAAGTATAGTCTTTCACTTCCATTGGWAAAAGCTGGAAATCTCTCACCTGGTATCTGTTTTCTTATAGAATTCTTGCTCATCGTAAAGCTTGGCAAAATCTACCGGAAGGATTCGGCCAATTTGATGCCTTGAAGTCGGTTCTTAGTCAGTCATTTCTCGCATCTATTCTGCACTTTACCGAAAATGGGCTCTAGGAATACCAACTAACCAATGAGCGTAGTCTGCTCGTATGTTAATACGGATGCGAAATCGTTCAATTAGGAAGGAAAATTAGATCCTGTCTGAGATCAGATATCGATTTAAAATCTAGCACCCAATTGCGAGGCAGGCATAAAAGTAAAATTCTTCGTACGTTTTTCATTATTTATAGCGTTCCAGATTAAAACAGTTCATGAAGACGTCGTTCATGAATATCTACWGGTTTTGCTCGTACTAAGCTCGTTAAACATAAAAGTGAATCCACAAAATTAAATGTGAAGTTTAATTCATTTTAAATGGTTGTTTACCCCTTTGGGCATTTTACATTTTTATCGCTGTCTCTTATTTTCGAAAAAAAAAATGGAATACTGAAGGTAGAAATAATGAGATTTAATACGAGACAGTTTATAGTCGGGTTTCACTCAGTATAATTTTATCTCGTGGGAAAGTACTGACGAACATCCAAAATAGCGACTTAGTCAATAGGGCCGGAATTTGAATGTAAGGGAATTAGTGAAATAAGAAGGATGATGCCAATATCATGATAACAAGTCAATAATATTATTCATCAGTAGGTTTTAGCAAATTTGAATACAGTTCAAACTAGACTTAATTAATATATCTCCCCTGCGCTGACTCATTGACATTTTCTGCGCTTCTGCTTTTCGCTTCCCCGCAAGGCTTTTCATTTTTCTAATCTTTCTTTTAACAGTTGTATTTCTGCGTACAATAACAATTTAAATATATAAATCCTGTAATTGATATGAATTTATTCTAATAATTGACGAATCTTTACACGCTATTCTACACGCTAGATTCTACACGCTCGACACTCTCACATGCATGACGTTTTCCGTTTCGAGTGTCTATTTCTAGGTTCGGCCTTTCTGCTCCTACTGAGTCAGTGCCATAAGTGCGCTTTTACAAGCCTTTCATGAAAAAGGTTGACCTGCTGAGCTATAAGGAGTATTCGTGCTTCCTAATTGCCAGTTTGAACTGGAATATCGAATGATGGCGGACCTGCTGAGCAGATCGGATAACGCATACTAGAATAAAAATAGACCTGGATYGTGCATAGGAATAAAAATAAACACATGTCATATACAAAACACATGAAAAGGAAAATAAGACTGCGAAAATAGTCAGCAATGTTTTTGTGAGGGAGGATGGGTGGGGATGACTAAAGYCCTTTAATCCACCCTTCCCGCGGCCTCATCATGTACTAACACAGGAAGCCCAATGCATGAATGAAAAATCATCGATGCAAAGATCTGTCTGTCGAAAAGTCAAGTTTGCGTAGCTGATTTAAGTTTCAAATTGTCCTTAATCATTAGTAATCTTTAATAAGGACAACCTGTCTCATAAAGAACTCAGCCAGGCAAAAAAATGTCCAAAAAAAGCAATAATAAAGTGACAGAATATAAGCCGAGCAATCTTTCTAATTTCTTTTTAGTTYAACAAAACTTTTCCCTCTGACACCAAATTCCACTGAGTTATTGGCACTATCTATTTCCAAAGTTTGAAGTACTTTTAAAAAAATAGGAGTGTCAAAGTTCATATCTAAATTAACACAGTATTGCGTTTATGGTTAATGATCTAAAATGTGTAGTTTTTGTCRCCGGAAAACGCTTTATAACTAAACCACTCGCTGAAATTTTGCAGAAAMAACCTACCCAAGAGTTCATATTCTCTTGGCCTACCCTAATCTCTCTTAAACAATTGAAAGAACTTTGAAGAAGCTTTTCTTACMGAAAAAAGTAAAATAGTTTGAACAATTAATAACAAAAGACAAAGGCGGCCATAAACGTCTTTTGAGCTAAACAGAATTATGTTTGCTTGGATTTATTGTCATTCTATCTTAAATTGAATACAGGCTTAAGTACTAGTTAGTGACTGACTCCATGATACAGAGAGAGACAGCMGATTGAAGTTTTGACGGAGGTGACACTAAAATGGCTTCAAGATTTTGTTTCAAAACTCATAAAGAAAAAGACAAAAATTACCTTAAATTTCTTTGCTTTATTTYGTGTTCCAGAAGCTCTGCATTCACCGAATCGTCTTGGAAAAGTCCTAATCCGTCGAGTTCCAAGCTCCCTTCTAACTTTCCTCTTGGAGTCACAGGGTTTAATCAACRAATCGCTATTAGATCGCTTGAATACTTCGTTTGGTTGACACGCATTAAGTTGGTGAAACTCGGGAGAAGTTTCCCTTCTTGTCAAAGGCCGCCGAGAAGAAAGAATTCTCGGATATAAGCGCTTTCTATCAAGTGACTTAGACAAAGAGTTAGTACCAGCAGTTCGAACAGGTCTATTGCCCACAGAACTATTTCTTGGATTCAAGCGTGGTCTAGCGTTACTTTCATGGGAAGAACTGTCGAGTGATTCTTTTTCGAAAGTTTCAGCATCTGTTGGCTGTCTTGAGGACGAAAACCTGCGAGATTTAGTGCTGTTCCAAGGGTGTTGTGCTATTTTCCCTTTATGACCATATGAAGACGATATAGGCATTTTGACAAATGCATAAATTTAGTATACTAATTTATTTGTAAGATAAAACCAGAATTTTCCAAAAGTGCACTTTATGAATTCTTGTTTTGTGTAGCCTTGCCTTGCGCCTTGATTTCAAGGTGTTTCTTGCCAATTTTCTTTTTCTCCTAGAAACAATTTTTAGTTCATTGGATGCCTAATATTAGAAGCTTTATAGCTGAATTTATCAATTTCAAGCACAAATCCATATGGATTTAAGTGTACAACTAAAACAGGAGATACTTATCACAGGATCTTTTATACCATGATAAAAACAGTCCTTAAACAACCTTGTACAGCTGAAGAACAAGGACTCATTAAACTCGATGGTTGGTGTTGACTCAGTGGATTATAATTGACGCTTCTCAATCCGCTCGGGGCAAAATTTCTTTACAACTTGTTTTTCAAAACRACCTTCAGTAATTCGGTCTTCAATAGTTAGGTATTCAAATCACTACTGCTCAACCTTAAGTGGGACTAGCCTTTTGATATCACTTTAGTAGCTTATCGTATRACTTGTTGATCCAATTGTTGCGTGAAGCTTGGAACGTTTTCAAAAATAAAACTGCTGGTAACTAATATGCAGTCGTATGATGAACTTCAAGCTCAAGCAGTCTTGATTATAGCACAAGTTTGTCAATGCTTTCAACTAGTACTGTATTCGGAGTTTTGAAAGTCTTCGTAAATTTGAATTACTTAGCTGCCCGAGATTCCTTTAGTAGCACTTGTAGAACTTTTTTCAAACTGCAAAGAGAAGGGGTCGTTTCTTGGGGCTTCTTATAGTTTGCTGGTGGCTATCCAAAATACCGTCTCGTGTTGTTAGAGTGTATTTACATATGCATGCATGCATAAAATAGTGGCAAACACAGCATGTAAACAAGTAGAGTTACTGTCACTTCTTATTCTGCTTGTGACGGCCCAGTAAGTCAGAACGTYATGAAATAATGGATATCATTGTCTGGGAAAATGGCAAGCCGTKGGAGCCAAACGAGGCGCTTCTAAAGAGCTGATGGCCCTAAGAAACTTGTTTTTTTTCTTCTTTGGTATATTAACAATAGGAACGGAGAATCATAAGGARCTTATAGTGAAAACGAATTCACCCAAGCCTTGTTGCTGAGAGTTAAGCAATTGTCCATGACCGCGTCTATGCTTTCTCAACCTCTAAACCAAAGATTTCTACATAACATAACATTTGTTATAGTTATAATACACTCTACAAAGTTACTCGATTCTGATTGGACAAGAAGAGTACAATTAAATACCAAATTGTACTCTGTAGAGTCAAATTAAGTTACTCTATTTTGTTGAGTGTATTATAAACAAACAATCGCACAATCTTCTCGTACAATTCGGAATTCCAATTTTGAAAACTTTCAAAACATCACGAATACCTATAAATTYCGAATTGTACTCGAGATAGTGCGATTTCCTATACAAAGTTTATTGAGTCCAGAATACCTACAGTATAGGCACTTGCTTTATGAGTTTCTTTCTTTCATTCCAGCTTTCTCGTAACAACGCGGCGTAGCCTCTCGCAGGTGAATTTTATTACCGGAAAACTAGAGAAACTTATTTTTCGATCATGTCACGAGCCATGAAGCCATAATGTTGTTTGTTCATTGCTAAGTCGGAGGTCCCGAGATGCGCCTCGGTAGCTCCAATAGTAATTCATTTGTTACGCACCTTTTGGTTTTAAACAATTTGTAGAGTAATGTCAACTGCGATTTTGAATTTGGTTACAAAAGAATAAAGCATTTTGAGCTTTCAAGCGTGAGAAAAAGATGAACTGAAGCTTAAAAACATATAATTTTAGGGCTTACAACTGTCTGCCATAAGAAATCCAAATTCATGATTTTTTTTTTAGAAAAATGGCGGGCGCCTTATTGCAAACATTGAAAAGCTAGCTTATAGCTAATAAGCTTGAAGAAGATAAAATATCTTACTGCCAGTGGTATTTTGAGCAGTAAAACTAAATGTTTTCTTAAGGTTTTTCTCGTTATTTTCCATGTGTATAGTGACTTATAACTAGTGATCAAACGTCACTCACCTCCCGCTCGTACTTCCTTGCATAAAGTCTTATCTTGTTCATAGTGACACTGCTAATAGGGCAACTGCTTTTTTTCTGCCAGGATCATTAGCTGAACGACGAACTTTTCTTATTTTCCCTMCCTTTATGTCGGAATATCTTCAAMGGGAAAACAACTGTAGCTGAGATGTTAAATGATAAGACAAAGAGAGAAAACAGAAATGTTTTTGTTTGTTTGCCAGTAATCAGTTCCTACGATGTGATTCAAAATAGCTAAGTGTGAGGTCAGTGGTTTCTGCTGCCACCAGTTTGTTTTGTCGGACACCTGTTTAGTCATTACACACTCAATAACCTTTTACGATACTGAGTAGACTTMTAAATGAACTGCTTGAACAAGCGTTTAACACAAACAAATCCAAACAAACTTATGAATAATTCATAAAAAAAGCGGGAAAAATACGCTTTCAAACAAAATGCAAGGGCGGATCCAGGGGGAGGGTCGGGGGGGGGGGGGTCGCGACCCCCCTGTCATTCTTGAGGTCAAATGGGCTCCCTGTGGTAAAAATGCGACTGGGATTCCTTTGCCCACAAAATTTACCCCTGAGACCCCCCTTCAAAAAAACCCTGGATCCGCCCTTGAAATGTATACTTAGCATCAATTTTATTACCATGATATAATGAAAATAATAGATTGTACGAAATAGAAAGAAGTAAGTTTTATCTGGTTTTGAAAAATATCGTTTATTTACAACTACCAGAGTAACCACAACAACAAAAATAATAACAAGATTTATGATCTTTGGGTATCCACGTGCCGGGGTATTTCCAGTAAAGCCTTGCTACAAAAGAATAAATTTTTTTTTAAATATTTTTTTTTCAATATGCTGTTTTCCATGACCGGTTCTAAATTTTAGCTTTCATATTATTATTTCTCATTTTCCCTTCTCTAGGCTAGGAATATTCTTTGATAAGAAATCGCGCGTGTTGCCTCCAGTAATATGGTGCGCAACGGTTTGGTTCAGTGTGTCAGTCTACGCTTCAAATGATTTAAATCAATTTGTGAATCCGAGAACAATGTCAGAASGTTTTAGTGACCGTAACACAATCCAACACCATTCATACCTCGTGACGGCTAGCGCCGAAAAGGTGAATTAAYGAAAGCATGCCATCTTGACGCAAAGCATCAAAAATAACCACTTCTCAAACTCATCGCGCTGAGTGGTTGGGTGTCATCGGGTGTCTGGTATTTGGCGCGTGTTCGTCATTGCATATCTTCAATACCTTTATCACCTCCGGGGAAAATGATCTGTAGACCATTAATTTCACCGATCTAGACTCAGTTACTCAATGGTTTAGAGYGTTGATTAAGAAAACAGTCAGAGGGGCTATAACGAAACGATGGTGTTGGTTGTTTGTAAGATAGCGTTCTAAAAGGAAGCTAATGTTTACTGATAGTAAGTATCACTGGGCAATCAGCGGTGCTTGGACATCGCATTAAACGACCGAGACACACGTCTCGAGCTAAAACGTCTCATTTGTCACTCATGCTTCGCCAAGTTGAAGATCGGCAACCTCATATCACTTCACTAGTGAGGGCATTATAAAAAACAAAAATGGAACTAAGTCACTGGGGGCGGGGTGAATTTAAAGTGGCAGAGTCGTAAACGAGAAAAATGGCCGCTAAAAAAAGGCGCCAAAAAAAAAGAAAAAAAAGAAGTAAATCTATTACAAATCAAGAAAGTATTTTCTGTATGAAAGCTATGGTTATCTGCATAAAGACATAATTGTCTGTTATTTTCGCACTTCAGACTCGCTGGCTCCGCTATTGATATTTGTTATTTCGTTTTCAAAAGGGAATTATCGATAGTTGACTAGAGCACTTGAAAGAGCGACTAACGGAACCTCGTCATGAAACGCCCACTCGAACATCCCATCATTTTCATTATCTTTTCTGTCTTCTGATGCTTTGATAGATTGCCAGACGTTTATTRCACACTTCTCTTACGTTTCAGTTGTCAATATCGACATCTGATAGTTATATCGACTGGCGACGGCCAGCCCAACCACACGAGGCCTAGGACATTGAGCTCACTGGAACGAAACCGTTTTCGAAACGCGTTTTCCTTTCGAAATCAGAGCTTTTCATAAARCTCATTTTGAAGAGCCAAAGAGTTTCGACACGTTGTTCCGTAACGACAGGTAGTCGCACACGCTAATTAGTTAAATCCTGGGTTTTTGTTTGTTAAGTGCAAAGCTAATTCCCCTAAAGTAGTGCGGGTCATCTAGCTTATTCAGTTCTCCAAGCTAGCGCTATTCAAGTAGCGTTAATTAAAACTCAACCACGACAATTTAAAGTTTCTCCTGCATGTGGTCGAACCTTTCCCAGCTGGCCGTGAACGTTTTAAGACTTCRCAATCAAAGAGTTGGTATAAAGAGTGCACTATATCACTTCCGTTGTTGACCATAAGAGTTCCCGCTTGTTTGTAGGAAAACTTTATGTCTGCGGCTTAAGCCATCTAAAAATACTCCTGTCATTAGCATTTAAAAGGCATTTCAGGAAAGATGGATAACGATTGATACTAAATTAGTTCTATTATTCTGCAGRATTGATTAACGAGTATAATTGGGAACCAAGCAGGATAATATGCGCCAGAGTGGTTGAGTGATAGAGTGATGCTATTTATTTTGACGCCATTTGTCATCTATAGCTTCAATTCATTGAAGGGCGCCTCTTTTTCCGTGGAAACACGGCGATATCAAATACCTCAACAAGGCGTTTTGCAAAACCTTTTGGTCCATGAAAATTCTCTTTTACAAACAGTTTGAGTTTAAGTTTGAGTGTCTAAAGCATAAGATTTACTGGCCCGCCCTTAGCTCTTGAAAACGACCATTATGTCACAGCTTTTATTATGATTCATGAAGAATCCTCAATACCGATAACTTTTAAGTAATTACGATTGTTTTTAGTGGATTTTTCTTATGATTACTGTCTGCATTATGATTCTGATAATTACATAATTTTTATGGGAAAATATCTCAACTGAAGGATGTTTTTCATAAGGTTTTAAAGTCATAATGCATGTGAAAATGATACTACACTATTGGTTTAACCATGCTAGATGTTCGACGCCTGTAAGAAGACATGTCTTGACGAGATGGTCGAACAAGTAGTTTTTTAAAGAAATGACTAATACAGAATAAAGACAGTTACTGAAATTTTTTAATTGAAAATCAATAGTTTTTTTTAATACAGATGTAGGTGTCGTCAGTATGACTGAGCGACGGGAAAACATTCCGGGTGAAAACTAGTTAGAACACATTGAAAATCGAAACGATCATCGTGTGCCATCAACTACAAACGTGCCGCTTACACGCTACAAGACGTACAGCCATAAAGAAAAACTTTATAACAAGGACATAACGGCCGGTTATTATGGCTCGCGAATCAAGCAATAACCGGTAAACTTATGACATTTATTTTTTCTTGGTGTCAATATTATCTTAGTCGGAGTTTCAGTGTCGGGACTGTTTAACTATATATACTGGAACACTGCTGAATATGTTTTTTCCATGTTTTCCTAGCGCTTTTCAAGGGATTCGAAATAAAAAATCTAATAACTTATAATAAAAAAATCTTTAACATGGTTATGTATATATATACAGAATTTTTCGGCCCTTGTTTTTTGGTTAAAGCTAAAGATAGCCTAAAAATCATTTATGGAAACTCAGTCCAGTAGAAGAAAAAAAAAAAAAAGAGCTTCTACGCATAACTAAGTTTAATCATTTTAACCGCAAAGATTTTCACCACATGAGTCTCACACGATTTATCCGCGCGAAAAGAAAAAAAAAGAAAAGAAAAAAAGAAAAAAAAGAAAGAAAAAAAAGAAAGAAAGAAAGGAGTGCAGTTTTATAAACTAAGAATCGAGTCTTGATAGCTTATGGCAGAACAAGAGAATAAGAAATGAGACTTGCAGGCGCTGTGGTTGATGACTCACTAATCTCAATTCCTCATCGCCTCTTTACGTAATTATATCAAAATGATAGCAAGTCTGCGCGAATACCGGTAAAAAGAGGTATCCTTAAAGAACAAAAAAACGCTAAAGCCTTCGAAAACTCTCTTTTATTCTAAAGTAATAAAAACTTCTGTTTGTTGCGCAGATAGATCGAAACGAGTTTCTTCGTTTTAACGGGTTACTCAATGGCCAATTGTACTCTTCATTGCCAGTTTTTTTTAAATCAAGAAATAAATAGGAATTTGAGCTAAGGTTGCTTAATAATGAAAAAATTCACATAAAGTCTGTACTTGTCTCTTTTTCATATTGTTATGATTTTTGGAATGAAAGAAATGAATGAGAGGTTGCGCACCACAGCGATCCCATCGATAGAAGACAAAAATATTTAGATCAATGCATTCCTAGCGATACAACATGCGTGTCAATTAAAATTTCCAGATTTTKTATAGGTTACTGATTGACGAACAGAAGAAGAAAACTTTCATTCCAAATGCCATACAGTTAAAAAAATAGGTCATTGATTTGCCCTATAAGCCTCACAATCATGCATTTTTGATTAAGCTTACAGAGTTACTGATGGAAAGATATTGCTATGTTCAGGCAGACATTGTATGATATGTGAAATACAAATAGTGTTGAATGGAAAGATGGATAGATTCGGTGGATGGAGAGAAGCATTGAAAAYCCTTCAAGTAGGAGTAAAGATTAATGGTTTCTATCACTAATGGCTTCCCACTTCCATCCACATACAGATATACTGTATACACTCAATACTCCATTTTACAGTTCTGTTCAGTAACCAGGAATGATAGTTCCAAGCTGAGGCTGGAGTTGCTGTGCATGATAAACTGTAAACCTTTTTTAACACCTTGGACAATTATTCACAAGTCTCTATCATTGCAAGCTCACCATTAATACAAATACAATACAAATTTTGTATTGCTTTGATGCAAAGGCACAGCTACCTTTGAAGATTGCGCAGGGAACTGTGAAGGGGATGATTAAGCATAAACAAGCAGGTATATGAACATATGCAATGTACATAACAAGAACATAAACTAGATATTGAATACTGTATTTGATAGTGTTTAGCGAGTATAAGTCACTCATATAAAGACTTTGTACATTAAAAGTGTAAAATACACAATTAYAATTATTCTCTAGCCCAAATTCTGTACCATTTTTGCTACGGCGCCAGAAATATATAATATTCTTCACATACATATAAACTCATGTACCCTCGACATGCTTATATAATTTGTCCTACAGATGACTCAAGCAGCAGTGGACACTTAAACCATGAAGAAGAGRGTCACCTTTTTCTTAATTTGGTATMATTAATTTTGTTTTGGATGTGTATGTGACAGAGATTGCAGAATGTTTCCCTCAAAAGTTTTCCTTAATAAATGGTTATCTATAATTTTCAAATATCACAGAAGGGAATGCCAGTATTAATGATTTGAGTGTCCACACTGTTGGGTAAATATTTTAGGACCAAATTTTCAAGATGCATTCAAACTTATCAAATGATTCCATTTTGAGCTACCATTTTGGACTAAAAAGGAATTGTTTTGTTAGCTACACTTGATTKAAATTGTGAAATACAAAGAAATATTTCCATGTCAATCTACCAACACCCTAATCTGCACAGTCATGGATAAATATGGCATAGTATTTTTTAGAGCAGTTGCCACATGAGTGGGGGGGTGACTTAGAGGACATACACTGAAATGGCTTCCCATTGCTTTTAGTAAATCGTCCAATCGTGAGACACTTAATGCTATCTTAAGCAATGTATCTCAACAACTACAGCATGATTACAAATTCCCACTCACAGTAAAACTACTGTAGCTAGATGTTGAATTAAAGAAGCACTGGAATGCCATTTCAATGCCATGGTACATGGTTTTGTGTATCTGTTGTAAGCCAGTACCACAGGTTTCCCATTCATACGAAAACTCCTCTACTTTATCTACCAATATAGCATGGCAAACATGAATAAATTGCACCAAAATGAGGCTAAGTGGGAAATCAATAAAATATGTAGAAATTAATGGAAGTTGTAGTACCAGTGACTAAAAGTGTATTTCAATATCAAAATACAGCATGAATTATTCATTTTATAACCAATTAAGGCGGCAATGTTAAGAAATCAGACATGTTTGCCATGCTTTTTAAGATGAGACTTTTAACCTCGACTTAATCCATGAAAATCACATTACTGTATCGGAATTGGCATATAAGATAATAACAAAAATAACAACAAAATAGCTCTTGGAATGCGAATGTCTAGGAAACAAAATTCTAATAAAATCAATGCTAGAGGCAGATCCATAGTTGATGGGGTACACCTTTGTTCAGAGACATACCAATCATCAAGAAAATGCAAAAATACCAAACAAAATTTTCTCTACTTTAATCTTCGTAGAATGGGTTCCTATTGTTACTCACTGGCATAAAATTTGAGGTGCAATTTGAATGGGTACATTCTTAAGATTTTCAATTCACGTGACAATTTCATGTGCAGTCAGAGATGACCAACTACTGTTTTTTTATGTAGCATGCCCCTCAAAGTTGAGAAWAAGAAACCATTTATGATGCTTCTCAATAATATAATGGCATGCGCAGAATAGTACGACTTGCCRTCAAAATGAAATARGGTTTTGGTGGATGTCAATCAAAGGGTTACCATGACAATGTCAGAAATCACGAAGTTTTCAAGGACCAATGCCTATGGTATGACATGGAAACACCTTGATGTCTACCAAAACTTAATTAGTTGTGACAATGATTTTACACATGCTATTGAAAAGAAGCACTGTTATAGACATAAAACCCCATTTAAAATCCCTTGATCTGCCTCTGCACTAGCTTTGATAATTAATTCATGATGATTTAAAATTCAATAAGCTGATTTTAGACGGAATTTAAATTTTTCTTAGTTAGACAAATAAACTGTTGAAATATCTGTAAAAAATTTAGCCACTGTGCAGTATTCTCGCAGCTATATACTTGTCTTCTTATCATTAAGAATCGATATTAACTAATAAATAATAATATATCTCAGAGTATCAATTCTTGAGGATTCCTAAAATTTGTGTCTTTTCAATAAAGCTGAAATTACCATCAAAAATACTGTGCTTATCTATCGATTCCAGCTTTTGTAAATACTGCTATAGGATTTTGACATCTTGTTCAAAGAGCACAAGTCTAAGCAGATGTGTCGGAAGAGGTAGTTTCAAAGCATTTTTTGTCTTGTCTGGTTGCAGTAAAGTTCTAACTTTTGCAGAACATTGAAGCTGTAATGATCGCGGTTGCTTTTGGACATTTTCAAGCCATTCTCGCAACCGTAAGTCTCTGGTGATAAATCTCTCTGGTGTTAAACCAAGACAATTCTTTGTCCATAAATTGGCATTTGCCTGGACTAGTCTCTTAATACAATAAAAATGGTGATGCCATGCCGCTAGGTGCAGAGGTGTGTCATCATATGAAGTTCCTTGTGTTAAGCATATTGTTTTAGCATTTACGTTAGCACCATATCTGAAAAATAAGGATGTCACAAGATTGGAAATAATGAACAGAAAATAAGGAATGGTTGAATGAATTAATAGATGGAAAGAATTACGTTGATGGATGGATAGGATAARCGGAGGACTGGAAATCGCATGAGAGGATGGTAGAAGAATGTTTGGATGGATGAATAAARAATAATTACTGTAATCAGCTTTGCTTATTTGTTGCCTTAGTTTGAATGAACTCACAGGTTGAATYGTAATTTAGCTAGTTAGGTTTTGCAGAGTTAGGAAAACCAGAGAAATCCCCACCAATCAAGGGAAAGACCTAAAAAACTCTGCTTACATGTGATGCCAAGTCAAGGAAAGAAACCTGAGACCCCAGAGGTTAGAGAGGAGTATACTACCACTACATTTATTAAATACCAACTCAGTGTTAATGACCAAAAGACGTTATCCCGAAGAGGGTTTGATGAAATGGAATGAAAATAAAGATGTTTTGCTTACCGTATTAAAGCTTCTACGCAAGATGTATGTCCATATACAGCTGCAGAGTGTAAGGCTGTCCACCCTTCAGAAGTAGCAGAGTTTACATCTGCACCTTGTCTCAACAGAGCCTCTAGACAAGCCAAGTGACCATACTCTGCCGCATGATGTAATGGTACTTGAAGGACCTAAAATAACAACAACATGTGAGGGCTACATTAAGGATAATGATGAATTGCGTAGCACTTTATGTAGAGTATATATATGAAAAACATAATTCATATATATGTGGTTTAAGTGCCTAAAAATATGTTTAGGAAATCAAAYGATCTCGAGTACAAATCCGAATTCATAGGTACGAGTGATGTTTTGAAAGTTTTCAATATTGGACRAGGCATTAGACAAGTCCAATTTGAGAACTTTCAAAACATCACAAGTATCTATAAATTCAGAATTGTACGAGAAGATCGTGTGATATTTTGTTCATAATATGCTCAACAAAATTGAGCAACTTAATTGGGACTCTACAGAGTACAATTTGGGATTTAATTGTATTCCTCTTGTCCAATCADAATCGAGTAATTTTGTTGAAGGCCCACCTACAACAACAGGATTTGCTGAATTAGGTTTGCATATAAATAYTATCTAATTTACTTGTGCATTATATTTTAGCTTACCTATGAAATTATGAACTTTCAGCACTGTATGTCTACTGTCAGTTTATAGATCAATAATTGCAATTATTATGCAATTAATGCATTACTCRGGTATAAATACAGTTTTTTTCTGTTTGATAAAGTCCATCTACCCTTGGGGTGCAACCGCACGACTCAAAACCCCTTGAGATATAAATAACAACGAAACAGCCGCTATATTGGTTGATCTAACAAGGGAAGCTAATGAGGAATGTTTCGGTATTGTCAACCAACATGGTGGCTATGAGGTGACATGCACCCCAAGAATATTGATTTCTACTGTATATTGATGCTGATACATGAGTAGTTGTGAAATAATGCTTTCCCAATGTTTGTAAATAGACTCAACACTACAACAGATGTTTTTATATTAATATTACCAAAGACAATAAGAGCAGACAGTGAGACRAGATTGGTGTGAACTATGGCTAGATTTAATAATTCATATCCATCATTAATAAGACATGAATTTCTTTCTCTAAAACAAGTTTTGGGGTACTAGTCTCATGTCCAAAGGATAATGACCAAGCTTTYGTTCTTATAACTTGCGGTGCATGCATGGAATATTTAATGCAGATATTTATATTTTTAATTTATTTATAAGTAATATCTTTATAAACATCTTTATTTATTTATGATAATTAAATTTTATGAAGCTTAACATCACTAGCAAACAAAAAATGAACAATGTTTGAATCTGTTTGCTCTAATGTCTAATGGTAGATGGTGATAGTCTTCATSAGTATTCTAAGATAGATTCCTAGTGTGCTGTAGGTAAGCAGATTTAATATCTAAGATAAAGTCCTAGTGTGCTGTGGGTAAGCAGATTTAGCATCTTTAGAAAACTTCCGACAAAAAGCATCCTAGACTACTAGCTAAATAAAAACAGTTGTGGCATCATGAAACCAGCATCACTTTTTTCACATATAAAATAATTAACAGAACATGWAATATCTTTGAAAGCTATAAACAAATAGCATCCCAGACTACTAGCCGAATAAAACAGTTACGGCTTCACTATTTTCACAGGTAAAATAATTAACAGAGCATGATAACCAAAATAAATGAAAAAGAAATAAGTAATGTTTATAGATAAGACAATACACTGAACACGAACTAAGAAAAATCAGCCAATGGCAGCATTCATAAATCTTAGACATAATACATTATATATCTTTTCCATTATCATATAGAAAAAATCAAATCTTTTGTGGCTTTTATTGATGCCTTATGGCTCTTTATGCAACCAAAAAATACATTAAAAACCATCGTCTTTCTTTCTTATTTTGRTCAAATTAATTGTTGTTGAGATATCTTGCCTGAAGCATATTAACTATAATATTCATCGACAAAGCCTTGTATTATTCATTGATTTTCTTTAGACACAACATCATATTTATATCATTCAGACATGTGCAAAATGGACAGCATTTGTTCAATATAGTTTTTGACTGATAAAAAATTCAAGAAATCCTCTTGCCTGCACGCCTTGCATTCACWAGAAACCCTAATTCTTTCATATTTGAATTTGAAAAAAATGAATTTTTAAGACAACATTACACTCTTTTTTTAAGAGTTTATGAATTYAATTTTCATATGTCAAAACATTCATCACTTTAATTTGTAAGCAAGCAAAAAAATATTTCTTAGAGACATGAAATTTAGKTTTTTTTGGTACAAAGAATGTTAAATACGTGTGCAGTTTTAATATGTTTTGAAAGATGTTCATATGAGTCAAAACTTAAGTCAATAATTGAGGATTGAACAGAGCTGAAACTCAACAGTCTATAGATGTCCTTATTAAACAATGTGGACCATGAATAAATTGGCATGGGTAATGCCTTTATAGTAAGGCTATGAATCTAAGAATCAACGAACAAACAAATGATTAAGATTTCCTTGGAAATAAACTATCTATACCTATTTTTTAGGTTGTGAGCAACGAAGGAAGAAATTYAATATATGAACCAAGCTATGTTTAGGAGGGGTACGGTTCTAGAAAGTTGTTCTCACATTGCATGCAGTCTGAACRAGAAGCACTTAAAGACTAATGCCCTATGATTATATCAAGCCAGACTGGAAACAAAACGYGATCACGCAACCAAACCATAATTAACAAAAGATGAAAAAAATATTGTTGCTTTTCAGTTCAGTTTTAACGTCTTAAATGAAAAAATAAATCTTTATATTATTTAAAGTTCTTATTTTTGCCTTGGTGTTGTGTCTATTTATGAAGGAAAAAACGAGAAACTAAGCTGAATAACAATTATTGTGTCCTTTTTGAAAATTAGAATAAGTCTAAGCCGATTACTATAAAAAAGTGTTTAGAAATCTACTAAACCACATGCAAACATTTAAAAATTCTTTAAGAAACCGAGTTCAAAGACACATTTAATGTTCCATTAATACACCATCCATCAATTATACACCAGGGTGTCTGTTTGTTCTACATGTTAAATGGCAAGAATACACATAGTCGATTTGGAAAAGAATAATGCTGTCTCCATGATATATTATTAAATAGAATACATGGCATTAATATCTTCTTTCATCCATTCTTTAATAAGAAGTCTTTTAGGTTCATTGTATAAAAACAATCTGAAGAGTAGTCTAGTGCTTCCTGAAATTGTAAGATGTTCAACAATATTTTTGAAATTTCAAAAATGAAAATTAATTTCTTTGAAAATATGATTGTATTTCTTGGTGTCATTTTGTTTTTCAACAAAACCGGTGAAAAACTTCAGAAAATAGAAATTGTCTCATTTAATCTAAGTTCTTGCTATCAAATTTACCAAAAGATTATCTAGTTATATCATGTACTTTTTTTTTAACTGTAAGTCTTCATTTAATGACTATTAAACAATAATAAGACAAAAACTTTGATCAGCGTAAGTTAAAAAAGCAAGCAAATTATGTAACTTAGGTTGAGGAGAAGGTTGTTTAAACAAAATGGTAAATAACATAGTAATATAATTTCTGTTTCATATTGCTTTACTA
>NW_022258537.1:216494-234017 GCF_009602425.1 Actinia tenebrosa | reverse complement strand
TACCCTCTATAACACATTCTTTGTTCTGGATATTAAGGTTTTGATTAAAAAAGATGTGTTTTCAATAAGTATTTTTAAGACAGGAAGGAATGAGTAGAATATTTTGACAACAGAATTAAAAACAAGTTATACTGTTCACTGTTCCTGGATGGAAATGATTAAACATTGRAAAAAAAAATAGACAAAAACATAATTTTTGTATATAAAAATATATGTAATAAATATAATATTTGTGAATTCAGAATCACTACATTGACAAGTCATCATAACTATAGTGAAAAAAATAAAAAGCAATCTCAGAGTTTAATGCAAATTTGGACAGATAAATGATCAACTTTGGATATTAGCTCTTCGGGTTTGACAGTATTGGTGTAGTAGTACAACTGGTTTTTTTTAGTTCAAATCTTTACAAAGTCAGCATTGAAGTTTGATTTTTAGTATTCTACGACCTTATCTGCAATCAAATAATCATTTACTATAATAACAACCTTATAAGCATGTCTTTACTACTGCTGAGAATGTCAAGGATCTAACGGTCCTAGCTGAGAGGTTGAACAACTAACCTCAGCATGAAATCAACCTACAGAATATGTTCTATAGAATGACTGTGCAGGTAATTGTAACATACGGGATGCGATTAAACATACTGATGGTTTGTTGGCAAGTCATAATTATTAACTATCAAAGTAGTGGACTATAAGAATGATTTAAGATGAGGTTAGTATTGACATCACAGTGTGAAAGTCTTGCTCAACAGCTATTCTATTTTAAATGTACAAAGGCTTTACCAGCAGGAGGCTTAGTTAGCTGGTTACTAAGAATATTTTGAGACTTGAAGAGTACCAAAAAGAATGATAATAATAACTAATAGAATTCTACAGTTTTAGTTATTGAATAATAAACATTTATATAGAAATGTGTCTTAGGTTTGATGATTAAGAGTAAGGGAAATAGACAAACTGTATATCATTCAAGAGTTTTATCTATTAAATAGTATACATTTGTATAGAAAAGGGTCTTAGGTCTGATGATTAACAGTAGGGGAAATAGTCAAACTGTATAGGAATTAACAGTTCTATCCACTTAATTATCTTAGTTTTTATTTTATAAGGCCTAAGGAATAAAGTGATAGCACATTTAAAAGCTCTCTCTGTTTTGAAAACAAAGTATATGCATATCGATCTAGACAAAATAGTAAAACTCATAGCATTTCTGCCAGATGGTTACCAAATCAGACCACCTTGTCTCAAAATGTAAATTATAAACACATGTTTTTGAAACAGGAAAGGATAAAAAGAGGATGTTAGGGTTAAAAAACAATTGCAATTAATTCCTAAAATGTATAGATATTATGGGACATAGAGGAAAGAGTGTTAGCCAGCAAGGTTATGCATAGCTCATATAAGAGCAGAAGAAATACTCAAGTTCATGAGCATAATTTATATCCCGAGGGCAGCATATAGAGTTACCCAAGCATAACCCATAGCTTTTGGACTCGTATAATATGGATCCTGCTCTATTCTGAGTCATGTCAACCATGCTTGAAGTGACACGGAATGAAGGCACACAGAACAAGCAGTTTATTAAAAAATCCCTCCTTTTTTTGTTCAGTATATTGGTATGATTTGCAGTAAGGGGCAAAAGCATGCCAAGTTATTAAATAGCTGGGATAGCGTGAGGGCTCTCCTTGGTAGATAAGCTTCGACTCATTTGATATGGAGGTCCCAATGACTTTACAATAGTTAGACAAGATAATAATCTAACGCTGCTTTAGTGATACCACCCAAATTCTTTTTGCTTTACTAACAAGAGAGCATTAGGCCCTAAACCTCTCGCCACGAGTAAGCCATGGTTAAATTCCCTAATTCGATTTGGTCTTTGAGGTGTTGACAAAATTTCGCGCAAAAAAGCTTAGGAATTGTTTGGAATAATAATAGATCGACTTGAAGAATTGATGACAGAAACGAACCAAAGTAATTTCGATTTGGTTTCTCATTTGTGAATTCTGATGATACGATATTGAAAAACGACTTAGCTTAATCGAGTTCACATATAAAAACACTAAATCAGAAAGCACTGTCTAAAAGCTCAGCTCTCTGGATTCTTTTCGAGTCATTAATTATTTCATGACAGCTGAGATGAAGAGAACCAGGAGAATGGGCCTCCTCGAACCTACGAAAACCTCCAAAGAGAATAAAAAGTTACTTGGCAAACACTAAATATTGAGCTCTGGTTTTGTTTTGATAGTGTTATCGCCATGTCTAAAGTCTCTACAGACATGGCACGAAATGAAATGTGCTGGAGCCGAAAACATTACTTGTCTCGATAATTCAGCTCTAAGCTTTTCCTCGGCCATGGAATAAAGTTATGAAATTGTTAACTTGTTAGGCTGGCCGGGTTGATAGCTCGAATAGATTATATGAGAATCTTGTCATATGATCGAGCAAATATCCGTCGGATTTTCGATAGCTCTTGATTTCAGATTTCGAGTTCTGAATTAGAGCGCGAGATCGGACCAATTTAGACAGGAAAAAAAAAATTAGGAAGATTTTTAAATTGAAAGACGACGAGGGGTATAGTATCCCTATAATGAAACGCATGTATAAGATCAAGCATTAATCATAAGACTCGGTAGGGAAACTAAGTTGTAAAATTTATTTATAATCTTGCTTCGATCTTTATATACTTAGCCGCGTGTGCTTTCTTGCCACGACTTGCTATAATAATCGATCAGACCAAGATCTCCGACATTCCAGTTGGGAAACAACCTTTTAAAACATAAACACCACTTGGGAAAAACTAAAATTAATATTACGGGATTACTAGATTAACAGAGGAAGATACAGTTCCCATGCTTTGAATCATGTTTCGTGATGATCTTGGCCGAAGGAGTTCGTCTTTCGCCAAAACAAACTAAGTCTGGTGTATGACTGACTTGTGACATATGCGAGAGACAAAGATTTGTTTTCGTTGGGTTTTAGTGAATCGTGTATTTTCACGGCAAGTAGCGATGTAGTCTTTTAGATTTCGGCTCTTACAGTTCCCACCAACTGTGCTACTACCACATACAAAAGTCAGCATGCCAATACTAAACAAATATACACACAGAATCGGCCAAAACACAGCACTCGATTGCGTTCTACATGCTTCGCTCCTCGCACGCTTTCAAAGAGAGAAAAATTATAGGTTTTCTAACGACTGGTAGAGAAAATATAGCCATCAACTTACCCGCCATGCAGGGACTGGAGGTGGATCAACTTCAGCGTTGTATTGTAAGAGTAGTTTTACGCAGTCAGTATGTCCATGACGAACTGCAACATGAAGAGGCCTCCAACCGCCATTTGCAGTAGCATTAACGTTGGCTCCGTGTTTTGAGAGTAATTCTAAACATTGTATATGGCCATTACGAGCGGCATAGTGTAAAGCAGTCCAGTTGCTTCGTGTGGCCGCGTTGACGTGTGCTCCTTGTTCGAGCAAAGCAGCTAAACAATCAACGTATCCTTGTTCAGAAGCTTCGTGAATCGGAGTCAAGCCATCATAGGTGGCAATATTAACATTAGCATTGTGCTTTAACAGTATTTCCACACATCTGTACTGTCCGTGTCGAACTGCTTCGTGCAAAGCAGTCTTGCCGTATTTATGACAACCATCTATCGGAGCGCCCGCTTTCAACAACTCACGTAAGTCTTTCTTCGAACCTTTGTAAGCAGCTCGTTTTAGTCGACACAGAAGCATTTCTGGGCTAACTTCTACTTGCTCTCGCTTCGTTCCCGGATAATTTCCCATGCTTAAGCAGCAGAGTTCTGGCCGAAATGTAGAGATTTCATCCTCACTCAAACGCCATCGCAGGGCGCTCTGTCTAGACTGACGGGCCACAGAGCCGATCGTGTTGGCGTTCCTCCTGTTTTCCAATCTCCCCAGGGGGGTAGGGTTACGAGACGTGCATTACCTTGACAATAAAAACCACAAAAAAAATCCATCAATAGGGTCTCAACACTAAATAAAGGCTGAAATCTTTCAAGAGCTGGAAAAGTATGCCATTAAATTTTATTTTATTGAGAATACTTGAAATGAATAAAAGATATCGGTGTTTAAAAGATAGGGTGAAAATCTCCTAAGGGTCCTCTCCCTCGGCTGTTTTTCAGCTTCTTTGTTCGCTTCGACCCAGCTTCCCGTTGATTCGCTCATTGAAAATGTTGTTAAAACATGGCACCCGAGGTTATACGATAGGCAAGCAAACAAAAGGTCCTACCAGGATTTATCTATAACTTGTTGACTTGACGGTCTACCTAAAATATGAACAAAATGAAAGATGCAATTTGCGATAAGCTGAAGTTGTTTGATCGAGTGCCACGGAGCATAACGTATAAATGTTCTGTAATTGGTGGTAATTTTTTGCTTCCTAGCCCCTGCTTCTGGCTCACGAAATGATCGCTCGAAGCATTCAACACTTTAAGTCTTTTGTATACGTCACTTCTTAGTTTACCTTTCCAAAGTAAACTCACTTAGAGAGGTAAATAATTCAGCGGAGAGAAAGGATCTCTCATAGGAAGCCGAACGTCGGACTTATGTGTGTTCCTCTTTTAGATAGAGGTCAATTATCTATTCTTTGACTGGCGCCAGTCTTTCTGAGCTCTTCAAATACTCTAGTTGTCGTTTCACCGAATTCATCGAGTTTTTATTTCCTTTAGCGTCTTGTTTCCTCATGCTTTGAACAGGATGTTCGTCGGTAAGTTTAATATAGGACATGCTGCCCTTTGCGGCTTGCTGGGGAACGAAACTCCAAAGTCAAATGCTAACCTCTTACACATATACATTAAAAATGTTAATAAAGTGTTATCAGTTCTTTAATGGTATATAAAATAGACCTTTACAAGCAATATGAGATTGCTAGCGTGGTGTTTTGAGACTTGCTGTGTTTATAACCGGATTAGTATATACTCTGTTTTTGCCGGTTGCTTATATATGTTCTTTTTTTTWATTTAGTTTTTTGTTGTTGTTGCTTCAAAAATATCTAAAACATATCCTTTTTCTATTCAGCGATGAAATGATTGGCATTAAGTTTGTTTACAAGTGAGATTATTAGCCAAAGCTGACTATCTATCTATAAGACTCGCTACAACGTCACCTAAAAAGAGTGGAAAATTTCTTGCAAGCATAGCCACAAGTCTGCCAGTGTGGTAAGCATCGAAATTGTTTCCTCACGAGATCAAATTTTGTTGTTAGTTTTGATAGCCCTCGATACCTTTGTGTGGTATTGATATATCATTAAGTATCAGATGTGAAATTTTCGAGTTTTCTAGATAGGCTAATATTTTAGCGATTAAACAGAAATAAGATAAGATATACAATTCGGAGATTTCTTCCTATCGCTTTTGTGCGAATCAACGTCAGTATTTGTCAAGATCTTTTTTTTATTATTTTGGACTTTAAGAAATGGCTCCGTTCTTCCGTTGTGAACAGTTTTTGTGATGCATAATTTTTCAAGATAAGATACTGGGCTACAGCCGGCAAGTTTCACCCGAGTACAGTTCATTGGTTGTTCTAATTCGAGGAGGTCTCTTGGAGCCTGTTTTCCTGGCTCTCAGGCACTGGGATACCACTGTTCCTTTTTACTTCGGCACCAAAAACAGTGTGATAGCCTGAGTACCACGCTGGGACACMTTATTTTTGAAGCTGAAACACTCAGTTTAAAAGTCTCTACAAGTTGCTTCATATTCATAAAGATAAACTTATCGAAAAGTATTTTCTCGATGAGCAAAGTAACGTAGTTTCCAGCTGTCTGGGTAAAGCTTTTGATGACTGACTCAATGTCTTATTCATAGCACGAGACTTCGGATTTTGTCCGCCACTTCTTCACTCCGGGAGTTTGTTCACACCGGCTTTTTAATCGCTTGACATCTTTAGATATAAACTTATATTTTTCATAGTGATTTACGAACTAATACCGAACATTAAGGGAATTAACATCAAACGGGTGCCCTTTAAGTTCGGGCTTTTGACCGAATGGATTATCTCAGCGTGCTTGATAAACACACCTGTCTAGATTTCTCAACAGCGACATTTTGTTCTACCACTGCTGACGAGAACTTATCCTAAACAAAAAAACATTAAAAAAATAATAATCCTTACGAACTTAAAAGACGGAAACTTCAGTTCACTAGTTGAAATTACTCTAAGTAGCCAAAAAAATTCGTCACTCATTCTGCAGTCTTTGAAAAGACTTTGAACTGAATCAGTTGTATTGTTTTCAAAACACTTTTCTATTATTTGTATAATACCACAGTGATAAAATAAGTTATTATACGACCTGAACAAGTATAGCTGATATCGATACAAGTGCAGTGAAACTGCAGCTAAGTGGTGTTTTGCGAAGCGTTTTTTTTTAAAAACAGAGTTTAACTCATGTCCTCCCTAGCCAACCGTGGATAGAAAAAACCCTAGGATATTAAAGCTTCAAAGTCCTTTAAAACTTTTGGTTTTAGGCATCCTTATGAGTCACAGTCGTCAGACATCTTGGAACTGAAAGGGAATTCGCCCAAAATGGCGCCCATAGCTTGACTGATTAGTTTCGAAATGAAAACGAAATGGAACCATCCAGCATTTTCTCGTTATTATGAATGACAAGTTTCGGAAAGTTTCAAGTAGACTATATTTCTTTTTTTTTTTTTTTTCAATGAGTTTGGCGTAAAGTGGCCTATCTCTGCATGATGGAGGTTTAGTAGTTTGCTAGTGAGTTCAGACAACTGTCTCTTCTTTTGCTTCACACCTCACTCCCGGAAGTAGAATATAAAAGAAATATTTGTTTCTTTTTGTGTTTTCTTTTATTATTCGAGAAAGCAAAACAAAGGAAAAGAAATTTGCATGTTTGGTCAAATTGTTTTTCTTACGAAACCACGACTTTCTGATTTACTTTTCAKTAAGATTTACTCAGTAAATTTACCAGAATATCTTTGAGGAATGAAATGCAGGTTTTTGAAGGACTAGGAAACCTTTCAAATGTAAGAAACCTTTTCAGTGTTACGTACCTTGGTAACTGTTAATCAATATTTCACTCAATCAATTTTTCACAAAATAAATAAGACAACTTAGTAGCTTTAGTTCTTAAAACAATCACAAAATCAAGTTCCATTTTCAATTATCTTTTCGTTTATCTTGACAAGTTTAATAGTGAAACGAAAATAAGTAACAAAAATTATGAACACTTTGCTAACAAGTTAAAGCCACTTTTTGTGATAAATATCCCAAAGATAATAATTTTCCCGCATAGATATATTGATCATATGAAGTAAGATAGTAGGGGTTTGAAGAGGTGGGGATTAGAAACTGTGACACCAATGAAGTTTTCTTTGATAACAATGACAGCCCTTTTTCATTTCAGACAAAAATGTTTTTAAATATAGTGCACAACTGAATGAAACTACTGGACCATTGACAATATATTGAGAGTTTTTTAAAAGTATTCTTTGTTTAACTATATTGTCAGCTAATATCAGTAGAGACACAGTTCTGAAAGTGAATGAATACAGCATCATCCACTCTGCGATAAAGATCGATGCTTAGGTAATTAGTAAAAAAAAACTTCAAATGGGGAAACGAAGGCKACACGATTGGCGTCAACTGAGAGGTTGAGCGTATTGAGTTTCTGAAGAGCTTAATTCCGTCCTCGTTTTAGATGTTCGACAACACAGGTTTCTAGAGCAGTTTAAACTATGAAATAACAGCGAAGATAAATGACATGGCAAAAGTACTCACGGGTTTTTATCTCTTGTCAAGCAGGTAAAAAGTTTTTTTTTGACAGGATATTGAGGTTGTCCTTTCCCGTACTTAGTTTCCACGTACACGTTCCCATTCAGTAGTCAAGACAAGTTGTATTTATAACGGCCCAAAGGAAGCCTCATTAATTATAATAGTTTTGTCATATGACATTTACCAGTCAGCTTATGTTCAGATAAAATAACGATTAATGGCCGCGATACGAAGATTGAATGCCTTTTTCCAGTTTTCAATTAGTAATTTATCTTATTGAGAAGCCATCGTGAAATAAAATTACAGAAGAAAGAGCAAAACTAAGAGGCTGATGGAAAGAATTCTTGCTTCTTGAGTAATCTGGTTTGCGATTTTAAAAAGCTAATGTAAAACTGATAAATGCATTAATATAGAGTATTGGAAAAAGATTACTAAAATAGAAACGAAAGAGAATTGGAAATAGAAACGGAATTGAAAGGAAWTGAAAGGGAAATAATAGAGAAGAGAAGAGAACTGAAGAAAGGAGGAGAAAACGAAAGACGGATAAACAAAAAACACCCCCTCCCCCCAAAATAAAATATAAATAAATAAACAAATAAAAAAGGATAGCAAAAATGATAAAAAATTAAAAGCGAGAAAAAGGCTTTAATAATTTCTTCTACTGGGTACCCTGTGTTAAAGATGTTCAACGAGTCCTGGTCCTAATCTTGTTGTTCTTTGATCAATGGCGGCTGGTCGACAAAAGTCTTGTTGTTGTTGTTTGTGTTGCTTCGATCTCGCTTGTTTCTTCTCCGATGTTGGGTCTCGAAGCTGATAACCATGTCCAGGCACGTATAACTTGACGCTAGCACTACTGGCAGGTCAATCAAAGCTTTATGTCACTTTGAACGTCTCTAAAAAAATTGGTCGTTCTGATATATAAATTGTCAGAACACATCTTGTCTTATCAACTTATATCTATGTAGACAACAAAAGGCTTGATTCCTAGCTAGAATCTGCTTCTAATGGCATATTCAAAATCGTCCGCGACTAGTCAAAAGTGTAGTAAAAATTTATAAATGAAAATTGTTGACATTATTAAACCCGGGTTAAACACACGAGTTTACTAGTTCCATTCTGAGAGTCAAAACTAGAGTTCAAAGGACAAGGGTCACTAACGAGTTAACTGGAGCAAGTTCTCTAGATCATCATTCGAGTGCTCTAGATAATCATTCAAATTGAGAATAGTTTTTGTACTATCTAAGAAAAATATAATGGCTAAGCGGCTTTAGTGATATTTGCATTTTTGCTTGAAAATATTACGAGTTGATAAAAGAATGACTAGGAATCATATATTTTTAGAAGTGAGGTTTATATGAGTGCATTAATTATAGTTGGTCATTCCTTTGAATCAATGAAAACGTAGAGAAATTCAGGCCCACAAAGCCATAACCTTTGTATGTTAATACAATACGACACAGTATACATATGTATATACAGTATATGTACAGGCAATATATATAATATATGTACCCTTCATTTATTATCGTAACCAGTAAACCTACAATATGATGAACCATAACGTACGTATAGTAGTTGTGAGATAAGTTGAAATCAATGATTTATTAGTAGAAATCATACTTTGTTTCCAATTGATAGGATGTTATTAATCTAGCCTGTAAAAAAGCATTGAAAAGGAAAAGGCCAAGTAGTGGAAAATGGTTAGTATATGATTTACATTATACAATTTCCCATGCAATTTAGCAATAGTTTTTTTGAATTCTTTGTAGATAATGATTTATGTATTTGATTTTGTACTGGTATCCCTTTCATTTGATAATGGTATTTCTTTAAGTCTGGATCATTATTGTTATACAATACTTTCRTCCCTTCAAGGTAGCCAGGATTCTGACACCAAATTTAAATGCATTATAATTGTGTTTAAGGCAATCACTTGAAGATAGACTTCTTGACTGCTACATTGAGTCTTGCGAGGGAGCACCTAAGGACAAGGTAGGTAAAATCCTTGCTTAATCTGAAGTACTTCAGAAGACAGTCCACAGGACCTAGCCACATTTCTCAATAGGATTATTCACTTTCATTTGTCTTGGTTTTTGCTGATAATTCATTGGGTTAAATGCTTGAAGATGAGGATTTAGAGGCCAAGTGTCTCAGACTATTCATCTACCTGTGATTGTATTTCAGAGGTTTTGTCATGGTGTCAATTTGCTGGAGAAAGTTGTCCATCAAGACAATCTCTCGACTCTTGTAGTCAATTTGTATCCAAACCACGAGGGCTATTCTTTGATGCTGAAAGGGAAAAATGGAACGGGTATGAACATTTCATTTTTTCTTTCATTATTTCAAATTTTCTTAATTTTCAACTTTATACAAAATGGTTTTTGATTGCACTTTAAATGGTACAAAATAAATAATATTTTATGTCTCTTATTAAAAGCCACCAACAATTTCAATACTATACCCCTTTTACAACTGCAATATTGTATAAACTTTATGTATATTTAGATATTGAATGGAGGAATGAATTCAAACTCTTATAAATATATAATTATGCATTTTTATTCACAGAATCTGAAACTGTAAAACTCCCATACGAGGTACAGTACAAAATTTGTCAACTTTATATGACACATCTAAAATATTTACAAGAAAAGTATAACTGAATATATATCAATATTTACACTTGGATATTAAGATCAAGAAGAAACACAAATGAAGAGCAAAGTACCTGTTGAGTACATCTTTTTTTTTTATTTAAACATATTGACTCTCTGTGTTCTCTCCAAGAGCTAGGCTCATTGTGAGAGATTACACAGTTAACAGTAATCACAAGGCTTCTGGAGTTTAAGGAAAAAGAAAAAAAAAGTTTGATATATTAACAAAAAAAAMCACATGTATGTAGAAAAGTACATCGATTTTGCTTACTCTAGTTTTTGAAATAAGACCAAATAAAAGAGGTAATATTGACATCAATGAAAAATTAAGTTTTTGACAAAATAAACCCTTGAAATTTTTGAAAACAAGAGCCAATGATCCTTTATTGTGCATAATCTAAAGCTAATCATCTAGGAAGTTACTGTGCCAGGAGGCCTCTTCACTCGGTAGTCTTATCTTATCATTATTTTCCTCATGTTCATTTAATAAACTATCAAATTATTGCTTATATTTCCTAGGAGTCAGAATTTCTAGATTATCTGGATGCTCAGGAGGTAATCCCACTATTACTGCCCTAATATCATTTATTAATTGATTGATTAAGTACTATTTTGCAGGTTTATTATGACTATAGGTAGTATATAAATGATTGTCTCATAATAGCAGGAGGAGTCCTTGAATGGTTATATTGAATATTGAATATTTTATCTTTTCAGCTTCCTCCTATTCTTATAGACTTGTTGGAAAAATCTCAAGTAAGGGTGTATTTTATCCTCAAGGACATGGGAGAAAACGAGAACCATTACATATGTCAGTAATTTTTTGGGGAATGAGAAACTTTGACTTCCTTTCTTTGGGTGTTGCTATCATTCGTTTTGATTATATACACATTAAATTGGTATTTAGAAACTAGACAGGAAATACATCTAACTCCATTTCCATGAAAGTAGGAGTTCTTATTGCTATGGAAAAAGTTTTTTCACTTCTATATTTTTAGGGCAAAACAAAAGCAATTATTAAACAGATTGGTTATTATAAGCACTGATGTTACCCAATATTTTAGTTWAAAAAAAACCATTTCCTCTAGCAGCCAATGTTTGGAAATAAATTTGAAATATAAAATCATAGTACACGTGTAGTTAACTGATAATAAATGGTTGAGGAAATTGTATATTAGTGAATTCTAAATTTGGTTTCAATTTCCTGGGTTCGGTCTAAAAATATGGTTTCAATTTCCTGAGTTAATTGTAGAATTTGTCTCCAAGACAAAGAATACAATAACAAATGTACAGATAGTCAGGGTTTGATTTGAAAGGTCAAAGATATCTTCTTTTGTGTTGTAGGTAAATGTCTTTTATAGTGGCTGTGTAATAGTTGAGGTCAGAGACTACAGACAAACCCTGTCAGAGTCGAACTATGAAAGCAGTTATGTGTTACTAAAGCCAACATTTCAGGTAAAGTATATTATTAAGTAGATGTACAGTAACCCTAATGTTGGGGCTGGGGAGATGCAAGCTCTGTCAGAATTGATGATCCTATGAAAACAGTTATGTGATACTGAAAACCACATTTCAGGTAAATTGTATGTAGGGGTTCTGATGTTCATGCCGATCATAAATACCCTGATTTATGGGCGAGGTAGGGGGTGGAATGGAGGGAGGATATGTACTAGGTATATTTCATATATAATGTGAAATTATTTGGGGGTAGGGAAGGGCTACGACATGTATGTCTTAGGGGGAGGACTGATATGAGGTATGTTATGCTAGGGGAGGATAGGGTAGAGGAAAACTATTTGCTAAGAGGTATGATATCATAGGAGACAGAAGAGCTACAAAGTATTTGTCATAGTTACTATAAAATTGCAGGGGGAGGGGAGGGGAGGGGGAAATTAGTGAAGAGACACTAAGAATATAGAGAAAAGGGAGAGTCATAAGGGATATGGCACAGACTTTTGAATGTGGGAGGGGAGAGTAAAACTATGAATTGTCACAGTAGCCTGCTCTGTGCGAGGTGGCCAAGGGATCCTGGGGAGGAGAGGAAGGGAGGTGTCCTCCCCAGTCCTGCTTGTCCACCTACACAGAGGGACACCACACAACCTACTCTCAATGTAAATTAATCTAATTTTTATCAAACTGGTACCAACAGACACTGGTTTGTGATGTGAATGCATTAGCTGATTCCCACTGGACACAAGAAGATAAGCTGGCTCTTGAGGCACATCTACTCTTGGCAACAGAAGGCCCACTATGCCTTGATCCTTCACCTGACGTCGGCTTGGTTACCAACCAGCTGCAATTCAACCAGAAAAAATTTAACTGTCATGCTCTTAAAAGGTTTCTACTTCACTTAAATTTAAAAATCCTCAATAGCTATTGATAATGTGATCCTAATATCTCCAACATATTTAGGGAGAAATCCAAAAAAGTCCAAAAGGGAGGCCCAGGCAGTCTTGACAAAATAACTTTATAGATCTAACTACTTAGGGTAGAGCAAAGGCATTTTTCTTTGGAAAGGGATCTTTCATGAAATTATGATAGCATGTTTTTTGGCCTTCAACTAATTGTTGTTAGAGTGTTGATCATCACAGTGAATAAGCGATTTAAGTGAACGCTGTAAAGAAAGACCTGAAAAAATTATTTCAGGCTTCAACGGGAATCGAACATATGACCTCCACAATGCCAGTGCGATGCTCTATCAAATGAGCTATAAAGCCAATCCTGTTGGTGAGCGGTCATTTTTGTTAGTCTTCAGCTAATTCTATCCCAGGACATAAAGAATATGATTACCATTTATTCCTAATTTGTTTTTCATTGTAGTAGTCTAAGGAACTATGGCCAAGCCTTCCTCAAGAGAGCATCTGTAGCCTCTACAAACCCATCTCCTTCAAATCTCAAGTTGATAGACTTCCTTGGTCACTACAAGAAACCACAGCCACCAGTGAACCTTCGACTTGCCAAGACACCACAAATTACAGATACATGGAGACAGAAACCTATGCATCTTGCAGTGCCTTCAAGACTTGATGTTAGTCTCTGTAATTCAAAGATATCAGAAACATGCAGGGTTTCCATCAACAAAACACGGAACCCAGGGAGGGGGGTTCAGATACATGGAGACAGAAACCTATTCATCTTGCAGTGCCTTCAAGATTTGATGTTAGTCTCTGTAATTCAAAGATATCAGAAACATGCAGGGTTTCCATCCACAAAACACAGAACTCTGAGGGGGAGGGGGGTTCAGATACATGGAGACAAAAATCTATGCATCTTGCAGTGGCTCTGTAATCCAAAGATATTAGAAACATGCATTTTGCCAGGGTTTTCAGCCATAAAACCCAGAGCCCTAGGGAGGGGGGATATAGGACTGGTGGCCCCCACTAACCTCCCCTCCCCCATTGCTTTCAGTTCCATCCCATTGAGGTGCACCATTTCTTGCGGTGGTGAATTATTGATAAAAAGTATTTCAAGGCAATTGCAATATGATTCCCTGCCACTAATCAGTGCATTTAAACACTGCTTCCTCCTATCTAAAAATGTCCTCCATCATCTTTGAAAGGAGCTAATGAAAGAATGATGACAAGGCTGAACCCAGAGCTTGATGTTACAAGAATGGAGGATAAAGCAAAGGGGAGAGAAAGGTTGGGAAGAAGAGAGAAGGGAATGGAAGAAGAAGGGGAACTCAGTGCTTGTGAGCTTTGTAGAAATAGGAACCAGGACTGGACATGAAGGATAACAGGAAAGAAAGGAAAGGAAAGGGATACCACAGAGGAGCATGGCCTCTAGACCTAAAGTTTTTATTCTAAAACTCAAGAAACTGAGATGATAGAAAAATATTATCCTAATTTGATGTTCAAAATCGTATTTCAGGTTGATTTATACGCCAAAATGATAGAGAGACCCAAACTAAGCAGTGATAACAGCCCAGACACAGTCCAAGAGATAACTCTAGAAGGAGAAAAGACCAACAATAGGAACTATTACTGTAAGGTGACGATACAACGAAGACCAACTGACCTGCAGTACCTAGGGGAGTTGTATCTTGAAGAAGATACCTCTGGTAATGGAGCAAGTATGCAAGGTGGAAGTGGCAATAGGGGCAAAGGAACTGGAAAAGCTTGTCAGTTTTTCTTAGGAAGCAAATTAAGCGCACAAAAGTAAGATTTATAGATATTTTAGAAGTGGTTAAGTTGTGTATTACTTGTCATTTGATTTACTAACTAACAATGTATTTGAACCTTTTTTCATTCTCAGGTATCTTCAACAATTCAAAGATCTGTACACTGAAGAAGGTCGCAAGTCAGTCAAGATATGCAACTTTATACCTGGCCAACACACCAATCAGTCTACCAGTCATCACAATGTTATAGCCAATCAGGGTCCACCACAGGCAACCCAGAATGCTCTTCAAATTGAAACCAGCACATCAGAAAGTAGTGAACATGATACTAGCGGCACCACTACAAACCCTACACTTCCTATTACTACTTCTATTAATCTCCCTTCTCAAGCTTCTGTGTTGCCAAGTTCAAACCTGTCGAGCTTACAGACTTATGGACAGAAGTTGGCAGCCTTCCAGCAACAGCAGCAACAACAATCACATAGTTCTGTAGTATCATTGTCTCAGACCGTGACAGGGTCTTCTGTGGCTGTTGGTACTAAATCTACACAGTCAGGAGGCAAGAAAGGTATCGTAATACAAGATAATTATTGGTAATTATTTACTTAAATATATACAATTTACCTACTGTCAGGTGATAAATCGGCAGTCATTGATGATCGGCCAGGAGTTGGCTGATTGTTGATTGATGCATCTTGTTTGCTTATAAAGAGATGATCCTCAAAAGTTTTAGCCATGAGTTTCCTTGATCTTTTGATAAATACAGCTTACATATAGGTTTCCATAGTTACAGGATCAATCGCCAAGTCATCTATAAACAACCCTATTTCAACCAAGACACAGCACACTACCCTGCCCAGGCGTCACTCACAGCAAACAGATATTAACAGCCAACAGTCGCCTACTACAGTAACAGGAGGATATACTGGAGTCATGGGTACATATATACAGGTATGTACCAGGAAACATACTCTCACTGGTATTTAACTGACTGAAAAGGGCCTTTACCGAGATAGTGATTAAATGGATATTTTTAGTCTAGCTTTGCTTCAAGCATCTTTATAAAATAACTATAATTAATCTTGATTTTTTATTGCTTGAAGGGGCATACATTAAGAGAGCACACAGTATCCATAAACACATGTTCTATTTTATCATTCTTTTCAAAAATAACAACTACTTTACCACTCTTTTCAATGCTACACACTGATCGAGACAACAGTCGCGGCAGGGAAATAGGGCAATACGCTTCTGTCAATCAAATAAATTGGTCGGCACCTTTATATTCTCTGATTGGCGGCAGCGTATTGCCCTATTTCCCTGTTGCGACTGTTGTCTCGATCAGCATGTAGCAGTGAAAAGAGTGGTAATTCATATCTTATAAAATATTGAAATAAGAACTTGCTTGCTGTGCTTTGTAAGAATTATAAAGCACTTTTATTTTAATTTTTTTTAAGCAGGAATGTTTCAATCTTGATTGTAATGTTTTATCTGTTCAACAGCCTGTAGGGAGTGGAGGAGTAAATGTGACACTACCATCAGGCGTGACTGTAGCAGTAGCAAGTGGTACTCCCATTGTCTCTGTTAATAACAGTGTTGCTTCTATCACACCTGGTAATATACAAGGCCAGTTTATTGCAACAGGAATCAAGTCTACAGGACAGCCTATCCAGCCTGCACCACCTACACCAATGACTTTATTGCAGGTATGTAGCCATTGTGGATGTAAAGTCCCATTTGATAAAGCATGGTAATAAATGCTGATTAAGATGGCTATTGAGAGCAATTGGCACTGTATGTAAGTATTAGTTATGTGGAGAACAAGTTGTTGGTAAGTCCTTGGTGTGTATTCCTAAAGTTGTCTCAGTACACGAGGGCATAAAGTGTGGTGATGTAATCTTAAGAAGTGATGGTTGAGGGTATGAGGTAAGTTATTGACATAAAAGTAAGTGGTTGATTAACCATGTTGCTTTATGGTATTGATTGTTTTTGGATGCCAATATCAACATTTACTGGTATTCAACTGTACAATACTTATTACTTAAGCCCACTGTCCCCATGCAAGCATACCCCATCCATCACTCACAGTATATTGGTGTGCGAAAGAGTGGCTAATGCTTATTTTAGTCAATTTTTTGTCTGTTTTGATTAGACTTTTATTTGAGTTGTTGTATATCTCACCAGGGAACAACCACATTACAACCTCAACAAGGACAGCTAACTCAAGCAAGACAAGTAACCACCACATTCACGGTAAGACAAAGGTTGAGCAAAATGCAGATCCTTCATTTGAATATTTTTTGGGGAAAGGAAGAAAAGTGTGGAACTATAAAAATCCAAAGTTTTATGAGGATACTGGATTGTGCCAAAGGCTGGTTAAACATGAGGAGAATCCTGGTAATTTGTTGGTGTGCTAGCATCCAAACCATCCAGGGGGGGGGGGGGGGGGGGGGGAGTATTGTTAGTGATACTCCTGGTTGCTTCATGTTGCTGCTATAGGAAATAATAATGAATAGAACATGCCTTACATTTTAACCTGTACATACATGTACCCTACATTATAGCTGATACTATTGTATTTATTCCAGTTACCTGGTAATCTAGTACCAATATCCCAGATAGCACCTGTAGGTGGTGTGGCTAGTATGAATGCTCAACTCCAGGCAAAAACATCATCACAGACCACAGCCACAGGACAGCCAACACCTATCTTACCCAACAAACCCATGTCACCCCCATCAGGTCTGGCTAATGTTGCTATCAATGCTAGGCCGATATTGCCACAACATCCACAGGGGCAGCAACAGAGAAAGATATCTGTGGGGAGAACACTAGGTGAGAGAAATATAGATATGATTTCGATGGTGACAACAGTGATGACGATAAGAATGGTGTAGGTTAGGTGCACTCTAATGAAGTGTCTGTCTAGTCATGATGATAATGATGATTGTGGTGCTGATGATGGAGGTGATGATGGTGATGATGATGATGGTAAAGATG
>NW_022258537.1:191738-216274 GCF_009602425.1 Actinia tenebrosa | reverse complement strand
TGATGATGGTGATGATGATGATGATGGTCTTTTTTGATGCTAATGATGATGGTTTAATGAACTCTACAAAGTAATTCAAAACCACAGATAATTTTATCATAATTTCTCAATGCATTCCTTTTCCCTCCATAGTGAATCGCTCCACCCAAAACATCCAACCACTCGTTCCAATAGGGAGTCAGCTTCCCCCTGGCTCCCAGATTTCCCAGCAACAGTTTCAGGTGCGCTTCCCTGTTCAGTTCTCACAACAAGCCACTCAGTTGCAACAAGCAGGTAAATAAAAGTTAGTAGTACCTGTCAGATCAAAGCCTTGGCATTTTATACATATCTTCATGTAATAGTCAGTTGTTTGTCRTTAAGAGGAAAGACTTACAATTAATGGGGAAAATGAGAAGTGTTGATTTTTGCAGAGGGAGGACCCAAAACTGGATCGATAACCCAGGAAAACACCTTTAAAGTACAAGAGATAAGGAACAAACGATTCTACCTACATATGATTATGAGTGCAGGCATCATCGCCTTCAATCATTCCCATGCAAACTATGCTTTGTCAACAAAGTGTATAACTTTCTTGCTTTTCACAGGTCAAACCCAAAAAAAGGGTTCCCAACAGACCATTGTACAATCACAGTTAGCCGGTCAAACCATCCAGGTTCAGTCACAGCCTGTCGCTACGCAGGCACAACTAATACAACAAGTAAAGCAAGGATCCACAAATGTACAAGGAACACAGTCAGTCGGCAAGACACCCAGTAAGTCTCCTGCACAGCGACGACGGTCACAAAATAAGTGATTTTTAGAACAGAATTTTATTTCATCTTATAGAGTACGATAACCTTGAAGGAAATAGATACTATGTATATACTTTTTTTCCTACTGCCGTGCTGCCCAGGGGAATATGAGAATAGAGTGGATAGCTTATTTAAAAGGAATATATACTTACCTAATCCTCAATAAATATATTAAGAATTTTTTTCCCATGGGAGGGGAAGGTGAGTAGAGATTTGTCAGGAAAAAATACTTTAGTTTTTAATCAAAAGATGATATTCTACAATTAGCATTATTAATATATGGTAATGTAGATAAACTAAGAATAATATAGGAACATCTCGACATAACTTATTGAGCTAGTTAGAATATTTTAGAAAAGGAATGTATATTCTGTAATTTGTTTTTATAAGGAAAAGGTGTACAAAGGAATTTAATTGAGGAAATATTAATTATTAAAGTATTTCCCTGTGCCATATGTAGTATCCTGACTATTTTATACTACCTGTCTACCTCTGTACATGCCGATGTTATCAGCTTGTCSACCTCTCTTGATCTTAGAATAGCATGCTGAAAACTTTCTTGGACTTTTTCTTCTGTTATTGAGGAACCACCTGAAAAAGAATGAAAGCATGAGAAATGAAGGAATGGAAAAGAGAAAAAATTGTAAGCATGAGAACTGAAGAAATATGGAAGAGACAAATAAAAGGATGAAAATTGAAGAAATGGACAAAAATAAAGCTTGACTATTAAAGAAATGGGAGAGAAAAATGAAAGCACGAGAACTGGAGGGATGGGAGAGAGAAAAGAATGAAACATAAATGGAGGAGAACTTCTTGACCCCCTCATCCTAGTTGAAAACTTTAAAAAAATACAAGATAAAAAAATAATTTTTAAAAAAATACCAAAAGTATGTAAACAGTAAAGTACCCTTTCTTTCTAGATGACTGGTCTCCCTGTGGATTATTTTCCACAGGTAACCCACCACTCTAACTCTTTAATTTTTTTGTTTTTGTTTTCAAAAACATCCTTTTTTATAAACATGTATATTTATTCCTATTCTTCTCACCTGGTTTATGTACAGATACCAGTTTTTCATCCATTGTTATCACAACAGTCAATGAACCAGTAGAGAGAGAGTCTTCTTCATCGGTTGGGTCAATATACAATTGTGCACTAGTTGAAAACGAAAATATCAGTACTAGCATTTTTTGGAAACACTACAATTTAATACATAATTCAATGCAGCAAGTGTTGTGTGCAAAAGAAAAATAAGTTTACAAAATGTGGGCTTCCTGTTTCCTCCTTAACACAGGAAGCCCAACAGGCAGCTACCAGCCCCAAACATGGACTGACAAACCAGTGAGGGATAACATGAGTTAAAGGGAGGGTCTTGTTTCTCACTTCTGAGATATCAGGTGAAATTTCTGGACTCAACATTATATAAAAGTAGGGTTTCTTAGGTCTCTTCCTCGATTTGTAGGTTTTTCTCTGGGTTTTGGAAACTGGATACTCCAGTTTTCTTCTCTGTGTGAAACCTAACAAGCTAAGTTCCAATTATTCAATCTATGAGTTAGCCATGCACTGACTTAGATTAGCCCAGAGGTTGTTTCAGGGTTCAGTTTGTGAGTTAGCCATGCTCTGACTTCAATTAGCCCAGAGGTTGCTTCAGGGTTTGATCTGTGAGTTAGCTATGCTCTGACTTTGATCAGCCCAGAGACAGTTCAGGTTCAAAATACAATTTAAAGTTTGAAATTTTACTCACTCATCAAATATTCCAAAGGTAACAGCTACTGGAGTACAGGTTAAGTTAAGGTGAATATCTCTTGTTTTTGATGGTTCAGGGGTTTGTGTTTCTTCATTGATAGTTATTTTGTGTAGTCTTGCTGTAAATGGACAAGTGAGGTTTGTCAAACACATTGGATATCTTGTCTAAATTGAAGTGAATTTAAATCTTGTTTTTTTTTGTGTGTGTAAAAGTGCAGCATATAAAAAACTGAAAATTACAGAACAAAAACTGCAAATTTAGCATCCAAGATCAACTTAATCTAAGCCCAGTCCAATCCAATCATACAATTTTCAGGATTTTCCAAAATAATAATAATWATTTTTTAAATACAGAATTAAAAGCACAAATCAAAGTTTAGAGGTTGGGCATGCTTTTGTTACACGTTAAGATTTTTCATACCCTTTCAAAACCTTAAAATTCAACGAAAATTTGTTTTTTTCGATCCAAAATCCGACGTCCAGTCCAGTCCAGTCTACACAATTCCTGGTTTTCCAAAAATAAAAATCTCTCAAAATGTAGAATTTAAAAGCAAAAATCAAGTTTAGAGCTTTAGTATGCTTTTACTTCAGGTGAAAACTGATTATACTCCCCTAAAACGAAATATTCATCAACCTATTAAAATACTCCATTTACCTTGGTTACACATGACATTCTCAAAAGTACTTATTTGTTTGACTGTTGTCAGATGGCCAGACAAGAAGCAAGGCAATATTGTAATATTTGGACTAATTTCTAACTTACTATTTAAGTGATAATGAATATAATGATGACCATGATAATGGTTGGTGATGGTGGTTCTGACGATATTACTGTTGCTGCTGCTAATATTGGTGATGATTATGACTATGATAATAATGATGATGGTCCAGATGATAATGCTGGTAATGATGATGATGATGACGGTGGTGATGATGATGATGGTCCTCATAATGTGTAGCTTCTGATGATGGTTATAATGATGATGGTGATGACTATAATGATGATGATGATGATGGTGATAATGATGATAGTTGGGATAATGATGACAGTGGTGATGTTTAAAGACACCCAAGGAAGGGAAGTGACCCATCTGAAATGGGAAGGAATGACACCCAAACAACAAACAACGACAACAACAAATATTTTACGAGAAGGCCTCTGTCATCTATGTAAGTGATTTTAGGAGGGTCCTCTATAATATAAAGAGTAAAACACTTACTATTTTTGAGTGCAGCCACCATGGCAATCATACATGTGTCAGTGATATTACCATCATAGTCTAGGCACATCATGTCAACATACAACACCCAAACCAGCTGGGGAAAAAAACAAACAGTTGAAACTGTTACAGATATTATGTTGCTGCTGTACTCAGGGTATTCGCTCCTCTGCTTCAAGGTTTTTTATTGGGTTCTCTCTGCTTACATCCTTTTGCAAAAATCAACACTTCTAATAACCAATTTCATCATGGAATAAAAGCCATTGGTTTGTTAGCTACAGTGCTATTATCAAAGTGTTGCCCATATAAAAATAGATACTAATAATACACAAGTAGTGCATGACATACCTTGCCTTCTGCGATGCAAAGTTCTGTTAGATCAAGCAACTTGGAACTATTGTATCAAAATAAAAATAATCAGTCATTCTGTATCCAAGAAAATTAAGAGAATTGACTCCCATTCTATTTCTAGGTCTCTCCCATTATTTCAGTATTTTTTTAACCAATTTCTAAAGTTTTTCTCCCTTTTAAAATATAACACTCTAATTTATATAGTTGTTTTAAATGAAGGAGTATGATTACTGGCAGCATACTTTTTGATAACATCAGCAAAAAACTGACTGAGAGCTTGTGCTTGTTCACTGGGTGGTCCTGGACGAAAACGAGGTGAACACAGAGGTGGCAGGTCCACATTAGGAACTGAAAAGAAAAAGGGAATAAATAATAATCTGCAACTTATTTGCTACTGCATTGTAATCCCACAGTYTTATTGCGACAAGCTCTTTATTTTTATGCTAAAAGAAACTCCGAAGAAACTCAAATATAAAGTAAAAAAAAAAAATTCTTTTAGTGAAATTTGTAAGCCAATATTTAAATGCAATTCCTATCTCATTCCCATTTCATTCCAATTGTTTCCTATTTCACAAATCACTAGCATATTTTTCAAATCTCTATAATCCTACACTTAGTAGCAGTATAACGGGGAATAGTTTACAAATACAAACTGCTTGGCCAGAGTGTGTCAAAAAAGTTTCAAAACCTTTACCTATATATCCATGTCTGGGGAATTCAGGTTTTGGTTCTGCTAGTTCCTACAAGAGCAAATTGATTCCTGTTATATTCTCATATAAATCACTAAAATACTAAAACATAAGAGAGTGAAAAACACAACATAATGCACATCCAAACAAATTTGTGAGTAACAGGGTCCTGAAGTGGTAAAATGGGAGGTGGGATTCGCATTTTTTTGGCTGGGAAAATGGGATTTTATGCACTAGGAGTGGATATCACAAACAAAAACAATCAAAAAAGGAATGGGATTGAGATTTGAGCAAAACATAGGCCGGGACTATGGTATATGGTTGAAATGGGGGCTGGAAATGAGATTAGTACTCCCTGCAGGACTCTCAAGTAAGGATGTAGATATGTGAGAACTTACAGCTTTAACTCCACATACAACAGTTGTATTTCCAAGCTTAACAAGAGCAGATCCTTCTGCAGTAGATATGGAACCTTAGACATAATTGAAAAATCTATTTATAATCTATATCCTCTATACCTGTGGAGGTAGGGTAAAATTTTCTAGGGGTGGGGAAGGTATTAATATTTCCCCAGAAATTATCCAATGTCTCACCTCCACTCCTGAACTGAAAAAAGGTACGATCAATCATCCACCCCTGTGATAGTTGTTTCATACAAATTCTAATAGTTAAGCTTAATATTATACAAGTTTATCATAAGTAATTTAACCCCATGTACATCATTATAAGGGTTTACAGCTACCTTACCAGCATTTAGCGTGGTTTCCCTGAACTCCAGGAGTCCTCTACCATCAGGTCTGATATTTTCTTTCTATTAAATAACGTTAGTAGTATATGAAAGATAAATAGCTCACACTAACAGACACACGAGGGAGCTTCAGACAGTAACGAACGCACACATTGATAATCTATATATAATTGTCTTACCAGGAATTTTCTGTAATATTCTAAGGGCTCAGCTGTCCTAAAATGGGCAATGTACTTAGTATGTAGTTGATGTTTAAACGCTTCAAAACTTTGCAAAGAAAAGATACTCACTTGAAGTCAGCCATATTGAATTTTAGCGGGTTGAGCAAAGCAACCACGCGACATGTTCAACAATAAAATTTCTAATGCTTTATATATCAAAACAAGAAAAGCTTAGCTAACGCTTCCTCGGTAGTATAGTGGTGAGTATCCCCGCCTGTCACGCGGGAGACCGGGGTTCGATTCCCCGCCGGGGAGAGGAAGTATTTTTTTTTACTTTTCACAAGTAAAGGATAATTCAAAAATCTTTTACAAACTACAAAACAGTAAATTTATTGAAATTTTACTACCCTTTAGAAACAAATACTTTTAATTTCAAATTCATTTTTTACTTGACCCCTCTTATTCATAACCCTACTACCCACCCCTGTGGCTGTTTAAGGTGGCTGAACGTTCGAATTGAGCCCACGATGAGCGCGCGCTCAAAAACCGCTGAAAAATCTACAAGATTTTATTGAAGAACCATACGCGTTTTGAGCTTCAACAGGGCAAAACCCTCACATTTTGCACGGGACTCTATATTTTTTGATAGCTCATTCGAAGAAACTCCTAAAAATCTAGGTTATATCAACATTTTAGGAAAAGTTTAAATCAGGAACACGTGAAAAAATAGATTTTTGTAGGGATTTTTGTTCGACTTTATGAGATTTTCTAAGAGCACCGAAACTACAAAATATGACAAATCAATGTATCTCTCTGTCTTTTTGTCGAAAATATCCATGTATTATTGTAGAATGATTGACTAGCCTTCATTTATGCAATCATATAGTCTGCAAATAACTATTATCTTATTCATCTTAATTTTTTTCTAATCACTTCTAGTGGCGCAATTTTTACTCCAAAAGCTCGTGCGTAGGCTTCCATTAAATGCTGATTATCTCGAAAACGAGCTCGGGACACCCTATTTTTCTTTCCAGATTTGGAATCAGCATTAAATTTCAATTCGGAAAATCGAAGTTTTAAAAAAAGCTTAAATCAATTTCCAAAAGTAGGCAGTCACCTTAAAGCTGATTTGATTAAAAGATCCTATCTGGTGACCAAGGGCGGATCCAGAATTTTTTGAAGGGGGGGTCTCAGGGGTAAATTTTGTGGGCAAAGGAATCCCAGTCACATTTTTACCACAGGAAGCCCATTTTATCCAGGAATCCAAGGTAGAATGCTTTAAAAATGTTTTTTTGAAATATACACAAATGAAATATCATACATAATTTAAAATTTATTAGTAATGGTTAATGTATCAAGGTACAGAACAATGTATTGATATATTCATGGGTTGCATTCTACTAAAATATAATTGCTTTTGTTCTGTGTAGCTGCACTCTAGATATGTACAAAGGAAACATTTATAGACTTGGCTATTATCATCATTGAAGTGCGTCAGAAAATCACAAGATGAAATGTCATACCCTACCACAGCATGATATTGATCTATACAATAAGAGTGTGTTTTTCCTTATTAGTCAGGAATGGAGCTAGAGCAAATATCATGACATTGAAAGTTGAATCATCACATTATATATGGAATGGACAACATCCTATGGCCTATGGCTAATCAAAAGCCCATACACGGCACCTTCAAACTCACATACCAAATTCACTCTGATTACATGCATAATGTGATGGCACTGCATGTGTTTTTATTTTTCTTGTTTATAACACTTCATCCCATTTCACATTCATGTCTTCTCTATCTCTATGGCAACTGGCATCAAGTGTGCAACGTCATATTCATTCTTTTTAATTTCATTTAAAAACGACATTTCAAAAGAATAAATTTGACATAAAATCCAGAAAGTAAGGCATTTTGGGAATTATTAAAAGGGTCTATTGGCCATTTACATAAAGACATAGGGTGGGTCTAATCTGCCCTGTGGCCCTCTGGTGTTGGGGTAGGGCTAGTGGCCCTTCCACTTGTGTTCCACAAAGTAGAAAGAATTCCAACAGTAGGATCACCCTACCTTCATGCAAAAAAACTATGTAAGCCTCAATTTCACAATTAAATCTTGATGGCAATCAATCAGTCAAACTAAGCGAAGCTAGTCAATGCTTTTGTATTTGCAATTTCAACATAAGAATTTTTTTGCCATTATTTGTTAGGCACACAACGATGGTAATTACTACTGCTAGAAGTAAACCTTGTCAAATGGAAGTAACATGTTATCAAATTTGTAAATAACTTAATTGTGAAGCTGATACAACATTAACACCTTGTTTTTGCCAATCAGTATTCACTCCAGGTAGAGTGAGCCCAAGTATGGCTTTAAAACGAAATTTACCTTGCCCAAAATAAACCCAAAATATTATTTTTTTAAATCACTTAAATTTAAAGCACTCTTCCATATTTATCAAGACTACTTCAAACAGTTAAATAAAGCATTATATTAAGAACTCAACAGGAACAAAACTCAACAACGCATGTCCACCTTAAAATTATCATGTAATGATCAATAGGCTGTTAGCATTTTACCACCAAGTTTTGGCCACCTCATTTGACCGTTGGTACTGCTAATCATTCATACATGACAAAGTGTATATGAAAGGGATTACTGTATTGGTAGTATATGGCAATACAATGGGCCTATTCCAAGCTCTTTCCTTTCTCAAGGGTTGTGCAGGTTATTTACAATTTTGGGCCTAATTTTTAATGCTTTCTTTTTTTGGGGGGGGGGGGGGGAAGGGGATGGCATGTTTGACTGGTTTGAGTTAATGAGATTACCTTCTTAAAGTTTGCCTTATTGGCCATTGCATGAAAATCTACAAAACTAGTTCTTCTTACATACAGGTACAATTATTGCTAACTATGTACTAACAAAATGTTTGTAAATAAAAATACCTTATAAGGTTTTGTTATCTATATGCACTATGCAGAAGTGACATCACACCAACGTTGATCTCTCAATATAACATCTTTTCAAGGTATAACAGGATTAACATTTACAGTATGGCAGTACATATCTTATAAAAATTAGACCGGCAAAATACTATGCAATATTTATGATGAGATGGAAACCAATTAATGCAATTCATGGTGAGAATTTTTCACCAATTCTTCGCTTAACCTAACAAGTATGGTTCAGATATCATACTCAGTTCCATAAAAGAAAATATTGAACACAAATAACGAGAAAAATGAGTAACGACTAACTACAATAAAAGTGGTATATATTTGAAATGTCTTTTTAAGAGACAGATGAGATGGGATTTCGTGGTGAGCCCATTTGGCTTAGAACCTTATCAAGCCACTGCAGAGGGCCATGCAAGTGAACTTCAATCCAACATGGAGTACTTGTAACATCTTGTCGATGGTATTCTGCACCCCAGCCCTTGACAAAGCTCATTCTAATTGAGCACATTTTTGTAAGCTCATACACGGCTTCAAACCCGTAATTGACAGACTGTGACAGAAGTTGTGCGAATTCTTGGTTGTTGAATATTTTCAGTGTGCACCCACTGGGTATTTTACAAACTGTAGTTGGGTGGAATCCATGACTGTGGTTACAATTTCTACTTTGAACAAAAATTGCCGAGTCACTCAGGCATTCTGCGTACACCTCTCCTCCAACGTAGTATAGATGCACACCTTTTCCAATGTGTCTTCTTGTGTTCTCTATTGTGGAATTTCTGTTTACATTTGATAATAACCCTAAGCAGAATCTTTCAGAGTTAGAGGTGTTTGGGTCTGTGAAGCCGTCTACTATTAAGCTTGTGCTTTTAGCATGAAAAAGTTCACCAACTCTGTTATTCAGCTCATAATAGGCAATAGAGCACCAGGAGAGAGGTTCTTGGTAATTGACGGCTGTAACATGGGACATAACATCTGCTGAAAAATTCAAGAAAGAGAATCCAGTTTTTTTTGGAATAAAACAGTAGCAAATGATGATGAGCTGAAGCTAAAAATGTTTTGGTTTTCATGTTTTTCCTAAAGCTCTTATTAGCCTTGTATTTACCAGTAACCAGGAAAAATATACATCATTAAACATTCCCCTGCACCTCCCTCCCCCCGTAAAAAAATTCAGCCTTATCAATATTGACTGCTACTAAGCTATTAGCCATCAAATCTCTGAAGGGGAATAATCCTTTGTTCTAGTAATAATTCAGTTGAATTGGCCATAAAACAGATGGGCTGGTTAATTCCCCCACATCCCATGCAAAGAAGAGGGAGCTTTTAGCTTTTTAGAAGTTATAATCTTAATACTTATGTATTACAATTTTTTATTTTACTTCCCAAAGCCAATACAGCCAAAATAATAAGTGGCTCAGCAAAGTAATTTGAAAGCAATACTTATTTTTAGTGCTGGTCTGACAGCAATTTATATTAAATAAAATAATGAATAATAAATTTGTAGACAACTGAGCTACATTTACATGTCTCAAAAATTTTATATAATTCCTTGATATGAACTTTATCCTTAATGAGAATGTTGATTGATAAGAAATAGCAAGATTGCCGTTGACCAGCTGTGAATTTACTTAACAAGTGCAGCTATTAGTTCTTCAGGGTTTTTTTTTTTTTGAGCTTTAAAATAATGATTTATGGAGACCTTATTTCAAAAAGTGTGATTCAATAATTTGTTGGCTGTCTAGACTGGGACATAATTTATTGAGACATTCGTAATTTAATCCATGGGTAGTACTAGTTTGGGTAAATTGACTTGTTTTCCAGTTGCTGTGTTTAAACAGCAGATTTCTAAAACTTCAGTGTTTTTTTCAATGAAACAAAGTATGAAAGATTCAAATTAGAAAAAAAGTATTAAAAGATAATGAACAAACTGGTTTACTGTATGTGTAACAGATGATAACCAATACTGTGAAACATATGTTGTTTTACAAGATAAAAAGTGCATTAAATTGTACACAGGCCACAGGGTAAATGATCTATAGATATTACTTAAGTGTCCAATATGAAATACATTTGGTATAATTAACACGTAGAAATGTATTAGTGGAACAGACATCCTTTGAGGAGAAATTAGTCTAGCGTATATTTTAATCCTCTGGTTATCAGCATAGACACCACAATAAAATTACTAAAATAAAATAAAAAAATTCTAAAGCCACACTGAAATTGAAAATTATTAAAAGTTAGACTAGTAATATAAGAGCAATTCACGAGTGAAAACCCTGGGAAATTATGATTTTAATGACTTTTTGGCATGATTCTTATCTCAATCATCATTTCTATTTGTGTTTCCTGTAAGGTAGTCTCTTTGTCTTCAAGGAAAACCACAGTAATAATTATCCATTACTTTCTGTCTTGTTAGTTGTATATCAATGAGTAGATTAAATAACACTAAGCCTTATCTGTCATGAAGATTAATCCTAATAACAACCTGACAAACCTTCATTTAGTCTTCAAACTTTTGAGATAAGTCATATTCAAAAAGGAATCTTTGACATAGGAGCTAGTTCATTCTTTTGCTTTAAACTTTTAAGTTAAAACAACATAAAAAGGAATCTTCGATGTAGGAATTACAATTTCTTTGGCAATCATATATATATTTTTTCAAAAAATATCTATGTTCTGAGGGGAAGGAAAGTTTCTATCAAATCCTAAGATTTTCTCTTTCTCTTTGACTCAATCTTGTGTTGTCTTTGAATAGATTGGGGGCTGGATATAATTCATTTTTTTCTGTTTTACACAGTGCTAATTAAAAATATTATCGAAAAAAATTTTTCTTAATAATTGTACTATGTAATAATACTATGTTTGAGAAGTATGAAATACTCTGGAGCTAGTAATTATTAAAATCTAATGGTTCGACAATTTAGAGTTTTGATGTTAATTACTGTGAGCTAAAAGTGTGTTAGATAGCTCCTCGAAAGATTTTAGCTTAGAATCTAGATTCAAAGCTGTAAATATTTCCTTTAAAATAAAATAAAACATTAAAATGGAAAATATTTCTACAGCAATACTTGAGAGCTTGAAGTTTTTGGCCCTTCGAAAAAAATATTGAAGGAAAATGAATAAGAATTGGTCTTATTTCATTGTAAGATATATGTTGTAGATTATAATGATTAGGCTAGAGATAGTGTATTTGAGATAAAAAGCAGTTGGTTATATGGAGTATATTTTTGAACCTTTATGCCATTATACAAAAAATATTCCTTTGTAATTTTAACTCATGGATCAGTTTTTGCTCTTACTGAAACTGAGACAAYGACCAAGCTCACTTTCTGTCCTGTTAATTAACACTACTCCTTTTTAGGAAGTGAATTTAGGGATGGAAACCCCATGGAGTAAAAAAAAAACTAAAATTAATTTGAGTTGAATTAGAAGTGAAGATAAATATGATGGAAAAATGAAGTAGAAATCCATTGAAAAAGTATTCTTAATTTTCAAAGAAATGATGACCTTTTTAAATGCTTGAAAAGTTTTTCATTTTCATTTGAATGATAATAATTTTGTCATCTYCTGATGGTGAATCAAGGCATGAGCTAACATGAATGAGTCTAGATTATTTTATTACCTGCTGAGGGATTCATTGGAAGAGTAGGAGAATCCACGTCCATGGTGTCTGGTCTAGGCGAGCCTCCATCTTCTGACATATATCCTGTACCCGACTCTGTAAACCAAACACAACTTTATTTAATGATTCACCTCTGATATGTTAGAAACATTCATATAGCAATAAAAAATACATTGAAACAAAATATGGGAAGTTGGATAAATATTCTGAAAGAGCGCAAAAATAAGAGGAAATTAATTAGTAATTCTTGTTTGTTCTTTTGATCTTCCAAAATTGTAAAATTAGGTAAAACGTGTTAAAAGAAAATATAATTATGGTTCTTCATAAAAATGTTTTATGATGCTACAACAGTAGACTTTAAAATAGAAGACACAGAAACTCCTTTCTTTTCTTTGTATCACTTGTAGAGGTCTTTCATTGGAATCAACACATATATCAATTCAATTAGCCCTCTAAGACAAAACTTTGGACTGACTCGAAGGCACTCTCGAAAGACAAAGGTTTTAAGTGTTTGCCTGTCACCTGTTATGCCTTTAGGCAATGTCTTAGGTGTTTTATTTTGACAACAAGTTGGTTGAAAAAGGATAGAGAAGACATGAATAGCTATGGAAAATGATAGACACCACTGGTGAACTCTGTGAAGGATTTACATTTTGAATACRAAAAGAATCTTCAAGCAAAGATGTAGTAAAATATACATCTTGTAGTTCCTATATCCTATACTAAGTATAGTAAAATATGTAAAATGTTCTTATACCACAACCTTGACATCAAAATAGTTTGCTTACAAATTCCAAAAAAAAAAGCATTTTTTCTATAGCTGCAATTCCAAAATCCTTTGTAACTATAAAGATGAGATTTCTAATAAGTTATCATTTTTTGTACTAGGATTTCAAATGCCAACTTGTTTGTTTCTACAATAATGATGATACTATTTCCAACTGCTGACTACATGTACCACAAGTCAACATCAATGCAGACACAGGATTCAAAATAATGGCCTGTCAATGACCAAATTGCTGGCTAAAATTCACATTTGGCAGGCAAAAATAATGATGAACTTTCAAATGGCAGGCAAACATTGTTTTGCCTGTCAAAAAAATGGCAGCCTACATTTTTTTCTATTTTGAACCCCCAAGACAAGATCTTGATCTCTTTAAAAAGTTCTCCAGGAAACAAAGAGTTAATGCTATACACAGAATAGTACACTTTTGATATATTTAGACAATCATTGGTATGAATGAACACCATTTTGGAAACAACGAAACATTATTGTATTAGCCCAAAATAAATGGACTGAACTGATAAGAAAAAGTGTTAAGTGATCAAAGATTGGGTGAAAACCTGATTTTTCCTTAAGAGGTGTATTGAAACTGTGTTTTTATTCGTCAGCATGAATATATTGGTATTTCGTCTGATTTCCTGGATTGGAGAATATAATCTATGCACCCCAAGGACACACCCAACCAAACAACAAAGCATAAAAGTATTTGAAAAGTGACTAAAACATTAGCTCACATCCCATCAACATGCATGTACATGTCAATGACAGTAAACCAATGTCAAGCCATTTATAGCTGTAGGTAACTCTTAAGCCATATCGAATGCAAAACTACTCAGTATTATATTTGGTCCTACGAGTTAAATTAACATTATGAGGACTACTTTTGATCTCCTTGAAATTGAAATTATGTTTTCCTCAAGTTATAAAGAAAAATCTCATCTCACAAGGACTACTGGAAAGTCTTGAATAGTTAGAAAGGACAGAAAAAATTTGAAATATTCCAGAGGGAAAGTTTGTTTTCATCAAGTCAGATTTACTATTATTCAACTGGTTTCCGGTCTAAGTAGACATTCATCTTATTGCAAAGGAATTCAATCCTGTAAGGAACGTCTTAGAATAAATATCGATTCTAAAGACGCGTGAAAATTATGCTCGGAAGTCACAAAGTTCTCAAAGACTGAAATCATGGACTTGCAAGGAGACTATAAAAAACTGAAATAAAAAACTTTAACTTTAATTTTTTTTTTTTTGATTCCCAAATTCATGACCTCAAAAGAAAGATTTTTAAGTAAGAAATTTGTTGGAGATTTGKTGGTTCTGCAGTTGTTTGTTTTAATATCGGTGTTTTTTTTACCTGATATTTCAAAAGAATTTTGAGGAGATTGCTCAGCAGTGCTTGGTCTTGGTCGATTCACGAAAGGAAAGGAAGCATTGTATGGCATCGGAGGGTCTTCTGCCGCACGGAATGGAGGTGGAAGAGGAGGAGGAGGTCTTGGATATTCGCTTTGTCGAGGCACCAAAACTGGTGGAAGAACTAGAGAAAATACAAGTTTAGAATGATGGGTCTCAATTTACACTTATAATGTACTAAGCAATCAGAGGTATTTATTGATACCAAAAGCGTGAGTGAGCGATAGTAGGTGAGAGTGAGCGTATAATAATGCCAAGCCAAACATACCTGGACTTTCGACGCGCCGGTAGTGGTATGGATTTATGCATACTTCTTTCTGTTTTAATCCAAAAGCGTATTCACAGCACTCTAGAGGTTTAAGTTCGTGATGGCTCTGTAAATCAGGCCACCGCCAAACACGGCAGTAGATGACGTGCGGAAGGCCTTTGCGATGCGATACCTGAAGTCGACCGTCCAAGCTACGTGCTATCGTCACACATTTAGAAGGCTGATTAGGGTTTGAAAGTGCCTTTTCCAGATCTTCCAAGGCACCCTTCTTCTTTTTTAGCTTCTTAACTAAAGATTCGATAGCTTTTTCAGCCCACTTTTCCTCTTCGTCTCCTTGTTTCCAACCTAAAAGACGCTTGACCGCGGGTGGCGTGAAAGAAAATAGCGAAGCCATAGTAGCCATAATGGATTCACTTTCTCTGCTTCTAGTTCGTCTCAAACCACAGTTATTCTATAACTGCTTTAATAAATGAAAGAGAATAGATTCTTGTTCTTGTAACGTCAGAAATTCAAGCTGTTCAATGCGAATATGGGTCGAACAATCTAAGCAAAAGAGTCCTCTGGCGCCAAACTGGCTGTGAGCACGTTTAAATAAACAAAATACCACAAGATGTCTCTCAGGCAAGCCGAAACGCTTCTTCGACACTGCAGCTATTCCAGCAATCAAAACCAGCTGAATATCTGGCGAAAATAAGGTCGAATTTACGAAGCCTTCAGCTCTGTTAGGGAAGCAAGCCTTTCAGCTTTCTGTGATGGCTGAGTTTTGAAGCGTGTGACGTCACATGGCCGGCGACGAAGAGTCTGAGGGGCTGACAGCTCGTCCAATGGCTGGCGGCCAAAGTTCAAACCGCTCAGTGGGCCCCTCCGAGAAGGGAGGGATTACGGGCTATCGATTGGAACTAAAGACATAGTCGAGTCCGCTACTACTTCGAAGAAAATTGCGAACCACGGCTGTTTATTTCATTTCTAGCGGCAACGGATCACGCCATTTCTCTAGTGGCAAAATAAAAAACTTTTGAATTCGTCTGTTTTGTCTAGAAATACTGAAACGAAAAAATCAGAATATTCAATTTATGCGTATAATAATAGAAATTTATCGAAATTTAACTTTGTTTACTTTGTAATAGATTGAATGTCGATAGCGTTGATGTGCAATATTTTGGTCAGGTTGCAATAACGCCAGAAGGATCGAACATTTTCAACGAGCTTGATGATAGGCACACTTTCCAAGTTTTCCTCTTTCTTGACTTTCTCGATTTCGTTTCCCCTTTAGGGTTATATCTGTCAAAAACCATTTCCTTTTGATAGGAAACGTGACTACACAAGAACAATTAGCATTTCTGTGTGATTAACTTCAGCATAACGGCAAGAGATTCAGACTGTATGAGGAATGAAAGCTGGAACGAAACTTCAGCGTTGGCCATTCCGTGGCTTCGAGTTTTGTCGTCGAAAGACATTTGACCAATTCTTTACATTATGGGATATAAAGTTTTTTTAATTAAGAGAAATTCAAAAGATACTTTTGAGTTAGCTGTGTCGTTTCACTTTGGTGTGTGGGCTGGACAAATCGGCCTAAACTATCAGTATGTTCTTTTAGAAGTCTGAAAAGCATTTAAAAAGATAGCTAGATTACACTATACACGCTTCTCTCTTCTCGTTGAATCAGTAAAAAAAATAGCTATTCACGAGAGTTAATCCTAATTATCAAAGTGTTTGTATTTGTAATTTGTAAAAAAAGAACGCCTGAAAAACCAAAGCGAATTATGGCAAAAAGAGGAGAGAAATATAAAAGGAAAATCATTTCCGGTAGTTGTATTTCCTCGCACAATAACCCATTTTCGGACTCCCTGGGTGTTTGCGAGACGTTCGTACTAAACAAAATTGAAATAGCCATTTCTCTCTAGCTAATACTTCCCGCTGTAAACAATGCGTTCTTTTCTTGTCTGTAACCTGTACTTCATTAATATCCCAGACAAAGACATTTATGCAAAAGTAGAAAAGTGGATTATTTTTCTAGGATTTCAGTCCAGCCCTAAGTGAATATTAGTTATAATAAACCCATGCCAAAAGATGTGACAAGAACATAGATTTGGAAATGATTATTATCGAACTTAAATTGAATTAGTTTTTTTTATTAGTGGTGAAATACTGTCTAAATAATGGAATCAGTAAAAAATAAAAAATAAACGCTTTTCCCATAACATACATAGTATATTCAAACAGATTAGGACTGGTTCTTCCTTAATAATAGCAAAATTTTCATTTTTAGAAATCTGGAATTTCTACTTTGTACGTTCTACTTTTGTACTGAACAGCCATTTAAAGTTCAGGGCCAGCTCACAAGGCAAACTAATTTTTTAAATAAGGCTTTCAACTATTCCTTCTCCTTCTTGTTCCTTTTGGTGGACTGCCTTAAAGAGTCGTGCACAATTTTTTCAAAATGCTGCAATTTTTTAATGTGTTTTCAGTTTCGCTGGTAAAATAACCCCACGAATTTAAACCTTTTACTATCATGGTAATTTAGGTCATTGCAATAATTTAGAAACTCAGAAAGTCTCTGGAATGAAACGATTTGAAAGTCGAAAAGTCATATAGGCTAAGCCATGTCTTATCGTTGTTTATGTGGTGCTGGGCGTGGCGTTCCTTTTCTTTTAAATCTAACTCTAGATCGTTAGTATAATCGTAGCTTTTTCGACGAGTTCTTGGGCCTAAAACTATAGTCAACTAATATTTCAGTTGACTGACATATTTTAAAATGGTCGAAGACGCCGGAATAGGGAAAAGAAAAGAGTGAAATACAAAGATTTTTTCATTGTTTTTCGTTACACTAAATATCAGGAAAATTGGATGCATTCTTAAATGAAATCGACCTTTTTCCGACCATTTGCATCTCTTTTTTTCATTCAGTGATGTTTGGTCTTCTGAGCCGATAAGAAAAGGTCGATCTTAGCGCTTGTGTATGATTTCCAAGGAGACTAGTGTCTTTGCTAGATAAATGCAATGTGTTGTTATCAATGAAATCAGTAAATGTGGCGCCCTCCGTCCCTTCACTTCTACACTACATTGACCACAACTTACATCTACAAATTGGTTTGTTGTAAAGTCCGTTGGAAACTGCAAGTAAATTCACCTTGCAGCTTCCAATACCATTTTCATGAAAACTGTGTAAAATAATTTGTTTGTTCACTGATATAACTAAAATGGTCGCTATTGCGGATGGGAGTGAAAGACCGCCATTTGCTTTCCACAACAAAAAGTGCGTATAATGCAACGAACGTATAATGAGCTACACGCTTTATATTTCTGTATATAAAAGTACGTTTTTGTGGTCGAATGATGCGATAATTTATAGCAAACACAGATAAAACCCATTTCAACAGAAGAGATAAACAAACTGGCGCCAACCACGTGAAAAAGAGGGGTTCAGGTCGGTGATAAGATCTTTTTTGACAGTCTTATGCATGCTTCTGTACGTTGTATCAGTGAGACTAGCGTGATGGTATTAAGGACCACTCTTATTCGTTTCGTCCTAACTAATGACAAAGTGTGCCTAGATGGATGCTTACTGACAGAATGTAGTAAGTACACTAGAACTGCTTTCTACGGTTCATAGTTGATCTGGCTCATTTTTTACGCGACTTGAAGTTGTGAAAGGCCCATTGGTCCTCTTCTTCAGTCGTTTCGTACAAGGCTCGTAATTTACCTATTACACATCTTCTTATAGAACTGTATTGTCCAAGAACACGATGACAAAATTAAATATGAGGTAAGCTAAAACAGCGTGAAACTTTTTAATGCTGCTAAATTTTTTTATCAGTTGCATCAGCAGGCATGGACTATTATAAAGTCACAATGAAAATATCTTGGAATTTCGTAATGAACAAGAAATAGGAATTCCTGTGTTTAAGATGTACGTCTGACTGCGTCAACCTAGGTTTTATTCATATGATGTAGTCCACTCATTTTCCCGTAAAAAAAACTGAAAATCTGCTACTGTTTTTCGGATCACGAGATTTCACTGTCCTATTTCTGCTTCCTAAGTTCGCCCACTTTCCCCAAAGCTGATTAATCCTGTCGGTTCATCAATAATGTTGTCATTTGCATGCTATTTACTTCTGTGTACTAAGTCATGTACTTCCAATACAGATAGCCATTATAAAAACTAGACACTCTATTGTATCTCATGTCATGCCCAGTGGATCTATAAGTTGAAAGCAATTTTACTAAAAAAATACCCCAAGACCGCCTTTCCTATATCGAGTCCCCGTCTACAAACAATTATGCGTGTGCAAAGCAAAGCAAACACCACAGCTTTGTGAAAATTGAATTACGTTCACACTTCAATTCTCTTCTTCATGTCATCGTTTCTCGTTTAATCTATAAAACTGAACCTGAAAACGTGTAGCATCAGCACCAATTTCAAAATTATTTTTACTGTCATGCCGAAATGAGTGTTATTTTCAAGCCCTGGTGTGTTTGCTGTTTTTGAATGAGAGATAGGGCTGAACAAGTGAATTTTTCATCCACACAAGCATCTTTTATATCACCAGGATTTGCGACTACACGAAATAGCGTTTTGTACTTCAAAATCTTCCATTCTCGTTTTTCACCAAAAATACGAATTTAAAGTGTCAATGCTCGCATCCCTGTTACCTGTCTAATAAAACTAGTACAACCTCCGTGATTTTAAAGCCGTCTTTTTTCACTAAATCGAAGCAATGAAGTCTATCGTTCACACAAGCGTCTAGATACACAGAAGGGACCGAAGCATTCTCCATTCCATTTCTCCGTCCGCAGAAGAAGAAAATGATCATGCCTTTTTAAAGTGAAGTTTTAAAAAACTTCAGTAAAAATGTTTACCAAACACACTGAATAAAAACTCGTATAATGCTTCTTAAAAAAAGAAACAATTTTCACTGATTTTTGATGTGTATGTCAAAAAATCATGGACGCAAAAAAAGAAAAGAATCATCCATGGATAAACGCAGGCATCTTAGAGAGGCGTAAAATGAATGAAAAACAAAAATACGTCTAAAAAGTACAGTTTTATGAAACGAAAATGCAACAACACTAAAAACAATAATCGAAACAAAAATCATAAGGCAAAAATTTGTCCACAAAAAATAAATAAACAAACAAAAAAATATACCATTGAAGTGCGATTTTTACTTTTTTTGTTGTTGTCAAATTCGTGTTTATTTATCGAATTCATCGCGTTGAAATATCATTCTTTTTTACAATTATAGCCTCCATCGGAGATTATGCTGAATAACAGCGTTAAAAACATGCAAATAAACTATTAAACAAATAGAATAGTTATAGAGATAATACTAATAATTTTTGTCAGTGACAATTCCATCCATAGTTCACTAGAAAACTGACTTTGAATTCCTTTCCTTTCTCTCGTTTTTGACTTCACTCAAATTGGTCGAGAAGTGATGCTCATGGAGTTACGATGGTTGCTCTTCACTGGGTTTTCAGTTTAACTGGGTCGATTTTCCAAGCGTTTAAGACGTAGCGAAGACGAATTAGCAGCAAATCCTTGCCCATTTGAAGCCAACTCCAGAAAGGAATCATTTTGGAACCTTTAGAAAAATAGAAGAAATTACATTTAGAAGTCCCTTAGGTAAACGTTGAATATGGTGCTCATAATTGTACCGAGAAGAGAGTGGCTATTGTCCATATAGTACGTTTTTAAGAAAGTGAGTTTGTTTCGGGTGTTTGTCATTAAGTGATAAAGGGAAAACGACTTCGAAACGAAATGACATTGAATTCCTCAAAATTGTACTGAGAAGAGAGTCAAGGGATGGTTATTATCTATATCAGTTTACCGTTTACGAATTTTAGTTTGTTTCGGGTTTTTTTCATAAAGGGAAAACGACACGGAAACGAGGAGTTTAAACTAAAATGTATTTCTATACGTGAAGAACAAAAAACACAAGGATTCAAAAAAAATTTTTACACTGAGTTCTTTTTTGACATCTTACGCCGACGAAGTCGTATGAGAGTAGAGTTATTTGTTAGTACTCTCCTGTGCTTTGCTGAGTTTTTCTCCGGCTTCTCCGGTTTTCCTCTCTCCGTAAAAACCATTTTATTTAAATTTCATTTGGATTCAGTGGAAAAAGAAACAGTAAGTGAAACTGATACTAAATTGACATTTTTACTGTTTTAGAGACGAAATTTTATCGACAATTTTTGTTACATTTCGGTATGAATACTTCATTCGGTACGTTATACAAAAATAAAAATAAGTCCTTGTTTTTGCAAGGGTGGCGCTTAATAGTCAGTAACTAGCAAACCTGTGGCTCTCATTCCATGATTTCAATTGGAATTTAGAAGTTGATTTTTGCGAAGGGAGACCGGGAAACCAGAGAACGAGAGAGAGGAGAGTCAACAAGCAAATTTACTCAAATACGACACCGAGTGACAGAAATCGAAAATATGAGCTCAATACTGGCAGTGCTTTGGTGTTCTTGAGTCCAGCATTAGTTTTTAGCCCAACGACAAGCAATTTTAACATATATTTTAGTTACAAGTCCTGTGTAGTCCTGTCTATATTTCTTACAAACCTCTAAAATTATCTAGTAACGTTTTAGCAATAGCGATCTCTTCACTATTTATGCTCAATTTTGAGCCTTGATTTTTTAGGGTTCGTCTAACAGGGAAACAGTTGAYGAAGTATAGGGTGTGGCAGCGGTAGGGCAAGACAATCACATTTGCTTTTTATGCTTAATTAGGTCATAAAAGGCCTATTTCTATACTCAGTACAACGTATAAAACGCAAAAAAACCCTGCTAAATTCCAATTGGAATTCAGTGGAAGAAAAGCCACTCTGTGGAAATGCCACTGTTAACCATTTTTATTTAACAAAAACACTGATTAATTTTAAAAAACTGTGGTTTTTCCGAGGTGCGGGTTCGAGTTGAGATCATTCTATAAGCCACTCTTAGTTCTTGAAACACAATAGGGAATGATGAATAAGGAAATATAAACAAACAAAAAAAACAACACCAATTCAATTTATACTCCTTCTTAGATGGTTGGGACGGGTCAAGAGAAGATCTTTCTCAATTGAAAGTAGCATATCCAGTAGGACTCACTAGAACTGGGACTTCACTCTGGTATCTGTAGTATCATTGTTGGATCCCTCCAACCTACATTAGCCCTTGCCAATCCTTGCTAATATCCTTCAAATGTTGTAGTCTCAGCCCTCCAACTTATGCTTTATGCATTCTAGTCTACTATTTTTTCAAATCCAAGCCCCCTCGAAGACACTTATAGGGGTGGTCCATGGTTCTTATACCTAATGTTCCATAAAGAATAGAAATTACATTGAGCACTCCCCAAACCCTTCCCCTACTCACACACACACTCCTCATCTCCTGTCCATTACCCTTAAACACTCCATCTACCCTCGGCACTACCCTTTGTATGCTCCTCTGGCCCTCAACACTAGCCTCACACACTCTGAAAGCCCCATACCTCCCTATCACAATCGTTAGACCCTCCATACTACTCTTGCACACTGCTCAGGCCCCCCTCAGTTCCAATCTTCCTCCCCCCTTCCTAGGAGGAAGGATTGAAGTATCATCACATACACATGATTCCTACCATCTATTTCTGTCCAATTCACAGCTACTTCATCTATATGGATGCCAAGTTGCTGAGCAATGTAAAGAAGTTCTACATCAAATGCCCTGTGAACATCACAACAAAAGCATAAAATTACTGGAATGAACTTGATCAAATCATTCATAGATGTTTTTTTTCTCAAAGCCATGCACTCAAAAAAAGAGTGGAGGACTATGAAAACAGAACAGGAGATGACGATCATCAAAGAAAATTTATTTCATTTTTACCAAAAACTTATAAGAATAATAAAGCAATTGTTTTGAAAATTCACAAGTTGAAACTTCCTTCAACCAGCCAGGGGGGGTAGGTTGGGTGGCTAGCCACCCCCCTTTGGAGAAGAATAAAGAAGAAGGTATTGTAAAACCTAAGAGGAATGTAGCATAGGAGCCCTCCTTAAGATCATTCTGGATACACCACCGTTATAGCTACAAAGGCTTTATATTGTAGGGAAGTTTCACGCTGTTCCTAGACTGATATACTGCATCGTCTTTTATCCATGTGAATATTGGTGCTATCGGCAAAACAATGGGATACCGGAATATACTTTCTCACCATGGAAATGATAAAATGTGTAGTCAAAAAGAAGTCAATATGTCATGAATAAAGTCGCATTGAAAGATGCCTTTTTATTGTGAAGTAGGAAATTTTGGGTCATATTCCAAAACTTGTGTTCTCCTTCTGCTACCTGATAATTGTGTACACGTAGATGAATATTGGTGCTGTCGGCAACAAAGTTGAAAAGTGCAATTAACGAAAACAAGTCGTGGTCCTAATGGTGTGGTAAACTAACCATGGAAATATCTAGATCCTATTTCACCAAACACCCAGTCTAGACTCACTCTTGTGTGATAATATCTAATGGTGTAGATAGAGACACGAGCAGCTATAAAAGCTCTATAAATTAGTCTTAAGATATAACAAATGGATCTCTACGCCCCTCAGTATCAAGACAAAGGTCAAGGGTAGAAAATTATTTCATGGATAACTCTTCATTGAGGCATGAATAGAACAGGAAAAGATCTTGAAAGCAATATACTATTCCAGTCTGTCTGCYCAAATGGAAAATGCCTTCAAGCAGCAGGGCAATATTGATATCCACTCTATTCAAAATTAAGACCCCGCGGGAATTGTAGTTTATAATATTTCTTTTGTTTCTTCAATGGAAAAATGTKTATCTAAAAAATATAATTTTACCCTATTATTTCAATCTCCCATGATAGAATCTACTTCAAAGTTGTTCACATATTTCTAACTGTGGGAAAGAAGGGTGTATCAAATGGTTTGGGAGCTAGCCCCATTTTGAAAATCCCACATGGATAGTACCGGTGAGAAAACAACAACCAGTCAAAAATGTATTTCAGCTTATTGATTACAAAAAAATGTCCCTTACCATCTTTCCACATGTAGAGCTGTAAATGTTAGAAATGCCRCTGGTCTTGTGAACAGTTTAAACCCACACTGCATATACAGGATAATGAAGTTAGGCAATTAGCAATAAAAGGATTTATCCCTAATGAAAATTGTATCAACATTTATAAAGTAGACCAACGTGAAGTCCTGGAAATTAACTACCCCATATGGTTGATTTTCTTTTAAGTATTAGATTTCAAATTACGAAGAAAGTAAGAAAAGACCAGTGGGATGCTGTATTCATAGCTAGTCTGTTTGACAGATACTCAAGGTTAAATTACCAAAAGATTCACATGGAGTAAAAATTAACCAGAATATGATTTTTTATTTTGCGTCTGGGAGGTCAATATCAGGAAAATTATTCAAAGGCTTTTGGACAATAAAGTTGAACAGATGGACTGATGCGAAACAAGATTCCATTTATAGCGGGTTTTGATATATCATAACAGTATAGGATTTGATTAGCAAATGGATTTTAAGTGTTATATTCTCCCCGTTTTTGATGATTAAACAGTTACTAGGGAGAGGAAGTAGCTAATTAAGGAGGGCTATAGCCTCACACTTTTTTTCAAAATTACGACCACTAACTTTTCATTTTTCAATCGCCAACTTTTTGTTCTGTACGTTCTATTCTGCTATATTTTCAAATTGAAGCCCATTTTTATTGGTCATGAATTCATTACTTAGTAAAAGGAGAATGACAATTTAAAACAGTTTACAGCAAATCCAACCCTCCCCCCCCCC
>NW_022258537.1:153760-191543 GCF_009602425.1 Actinia tenebrosa | reverse complement strand
ATAATAATAATAATAATAATAATGGTTTAATCAATAGAATCCACGAGGTGGCTCTTCTCCTATTGATGAAACTATCTAATTTACAATAACATACACACAAGATAAATTTACGAAGTAAACTTACATGAGCTACAGCCTCTTCTTGTAAATGAGCTCTTGATCCAACTATTATGGCTGATTTAACTCCCTTATGTAAAATAATGACAACAAATGTGTATATGTTAGTGAACTGTATTGGAGTCAATGTCTTTGGAATACCTGTGGACACTGTACCACAGGAAGCCCACCATTATTAACACAACAAAGTTAAATAAATTTGATTTTTGTATCTATGACATTTGTCAATGTGATGTACCAGTTGCTGCATACAACAAGTACAGTAGGGAGAATGAAAGAAATGAACTGGTATTGCCTTTGGATACTCTTTTGGGGAAGTGGGGTGCTCCTTTTTGAGGGGGAGTGGGTTGAGGGGTGACTTTGAAAGAGGTAAAAACATATTTATAAAAGTTAAGACTATTATTATGGTGGGCATAGAGTCTATGAATAAATTGCTTCACAAACACACCTTTGTCTTGACCACTTCATTCAGTTTATCATCTAATCTGGTTAAATCAGAAAATTTTGTTGCACCATCAGCATCAACCATCAAGATCTTTCGACCTCTGCTACTAAGAACACCCTAAAATATTTCAGAAATTCAATTTCAGCATAAATTTCAAATTTCAATTTCCAAACTGAATGTAGAGAAATTCCAGGTCTTGTTTCAAGGTTCAATAACTTCGCTAACAGTGGTATCATGTACAACCTGATAATGACTAGCGGTAATATTAGTTGGGACTGTGTAGGTATGTAAAATACAACAAGTGAAGATGGTAAGTACAGTATGTGCCACTTACCAGTCTAACAGCTCCACCTTTTCCTTTATTCTTAGCTAACGTCAAAACTCTAATATTGCTAATGCCATATTTTTTCACATACTGAAGACCAATCTGATGATAGAAATTGAATAAGTTTTAAAATGACGAGCCACAGAGAAAGCTCATTGCAACATTCCACAATGTTTGTTCTTTTCATGAGACAAGACATAAAAACAGTTTGCTYGTGTTGTGCACATCATCCTAGTAAATAATTTCACTTATAGCATCTTGTTATTACCTCAGTTGTTTTGTCTTTACTCCCATCATCAACAATAATGATCTCATATGTAAATGAAGGATTGGATTTCTGGAATAATAAATGCATTTTACATGAAAATTTTCATAATTTTTGTTTTCCCATGACCTTGACATTAGTTTTTTTTAAACACTACTAAACTAAATAATCTACCTTTTTTGATTTGAGATAACCCAGAGCTTCATCCAGCATAGTCGGCACTATTAATGAATAAATTAGAGTATTCATTTTACTATTTTTACTTCCAATACACAATTTCTATTATTGAAATAAGCTATGGATATAAGGAGATTAATAAAAAATTGTTGGTAGAGGATTTTGATGTAAGACTCAAAGGTGCATCCAGGGGGGGCAAAGGGGGACTGAAGCCCCCCCTTCAGCACGAAAAAACAATGCTTTTTTATATTGTTTTCTGTTGTGTTGACGGAAGAAACTCAATTAGCCCCCGTAAACTCAATTAGCCCCCCCTAAAATTTTGGCTGGATCCACCCTTGAGACTATTCGACAAAAAATTAGGGCTATAGTGATGGTACATTAGCCTCATTGAACTCAGGCTACTGAATAGAAACAGGCCCGTAGGCTACGGGGCGTGCAGACGCACCCCACTAAACAGACAGTTTTTGCATTTTTTTAAGTTTAAAAACATGCAATAAAAGCTATCATCATTTCAGCTGCTGTTCTGAAATGTTTGTTTTTGATGTATATTTAATTTTGAACAACGTCAATAAACTTTTCTATTATTCGTTCAAAATTAATTTAAAAAAAAAAAAAGTTTTAAATATGAATAAAACAATTACATAACATATGAACAAATCGCACAGGAGGTATTTTGGCACTAAACATTTTCGAACATTGAAGAAGAGGTTTTTCAGAATTTTTTTTTTAAAAGTACTATGATGTCTTTTCTCATGTGTATCCATTTGTGTCTAAAATAAAAGATTCATTTAATGGATGTGTACTCCACCAATCTCAAGATTGATCTAACATTATGGTAATGTAACCAAGAATACAAAAGCCCTACTTGACTATAATCACATCCCTTGAAAACACATTAGTCAAGAGCCATAACTAATGGAGATATCCCGATAAAAGGGGGAGAAGCTATATACTTAGATATCTTATAAAATTATGCTTTTTAGCAAATATACTTACAGGTAGTCAATAAACAATTCTTAAATAAAAAAATGAATGAATTTTGCTAAAAATTGAATTCATTCTTAAAATTTGGATGTAAGGAGGTGTAAATATTAAAATCAAAATAGTTATTTTTTTGATGGTTAGATCGATCATGTGATGAGCTTACTTCTCTCCTCTTCGTTGTATGCTGGAACCACTATAGACAAGTCAACAGAACCTTCTTCCTCCATGAACGGAAAGGAATACGTGGCATTATTCTTGTTGGGGTCCTTGTACGTCTTTTCACTCTCAAACCGCCGTATTTCTGGTACTTTATTTGTTGTAGTTAAACGAATCATTAGAAGTCCCTGGAATATGGAATGATTTATGAGATATTTTCATAGTCAAAGCAAGGTCCAAGAAGTCGTATTTAGACGGCTAGTTTTATTATTATTATGAAGAAAGCTGAAGTTTATTATGCACTACAATTTTAGTTAATACTTACCAAGAATATTAGGCCTATAAGTAAAAGAATTGCAGAAGAAATTAGGGTCGATAGTGAGACACCAAATAAACTCACCACGAGCGCCATTATTCGATCTACAGTTACTGCTTGGTCGCCAAGCGATTGTTGTGTGACTGTCTTGTTACCTTTCTCTGATTTGATTGCGTGACAAAATAAAAGAAAGAAAAAGAAAGAAAAAATAAAAAAATAAAAAAAAGGCGAAAGAAAAAATAAAAGAAGTCTTTAAACTCTGTTTAAGTTTAATCTCTTTTACTTACAAACAAAAGTCTAAAATTGTTCCTCGTTGAAATTTCATTTATTTTCATTTTATGGTCTTCCTGTGGTTTGACTCTAAAAGTTAAAGTGGCGAAGTGGCTCCTAAACAATTTTTTTCCCAGGCTCACTTTTGATTAGGAAATATAGGAAATATATTTGCCCTATCTTAGCTGGCTTTATTTCGAAACATGGGTGTAATGTGTTGCTAATATGGCATCTCTTAACAATGCAACCCAGGTGTGAGTCCTAACCTGTCTTGGTTTTGTATGTGAGTCAGTGACATAACCAGGGATCTTGCAGGGGGGGTGCAAAGCCAATGATATGCAGAATCAAAAAAAAAAAAAGGTAAACAAAAAATAAGCAGAACCAAAATAAAATAATGGATGAGTAATTCTTAAAAATGCTACAACGTGCAGATGGAAAGTGGTCTTCATTTAATCAAAAAACATTTACATTCAATTTTAAAGCAAAAGGAGATAGATGAGCAGACCTTAAGCTTTTATGGGGGGTGCACTTGCACCCTGTGCTCCCCCTGGTTTACGGCCCTGTGAGTAGAGTTGTTTAACAACTAACAAATATTCATAAAATGTGTTTTAGCTCAATTAGCATAACCATAGCAACCATAATCAAATGCCCTTGAATTCCATTATCTTTTTGTGATTATACATGCACCCTACCCACTCGGCTAGCCCAAAGTTGCACATTGATCTGAAAACTCTGTGATAAAAAGCACATATATAAAAAGCACATACTAGGACACTATTAAAAAGATTTTTTTATTTACTTGATAATACTTTATAATGTATTTATAAAACTAATTTATACAAATGGGGTCAATGGGCCTTATCACACCGCGGCCATGTTTATTCTCATGAGAATAAAAACCTTTGTTTAACCTACATTAATTTATTTTCACACCCTTGTATGTGAGGCTAGCGTGGTAGAATCTATTGTTCCAACCAATATGGCTGTCACGTGAAAAAGGCCCATAAGATATAAGCTTAATATTTTTCCATATCAGACCATGTTCCTCCCTTGAGTAATGGATAGTCAGATATGAAAAAAACGTTTTCTAAACTAAAAGCTTTAAGAAATATTTCATCCCATATTCAAACAGCTCAAAGTTGATTAAAAATAGCTGGTTACACTCTTTTTTTCAGCCCACTTCTTGTAGTACAGAAGTAATCTTCTTCACACTTGAATTATTCCATAAAACTTCCAAGGAGTCACCATGACAAATACTTAAAACTAGAAGACATGGTAATCTAGGCTTTTTAAAGTTCAGTAATAATTATATCAAGTACAATAAATCTCCCTAGTTCTGCATAAAACTGTACAACAGTTTTCATGGTTTTATATTACAATGTCTGCTAGTATTTATACATGTTTGTTAAAAACATGTAATTGAAATTCATCAGCAAAGCATCAATAGTAATATATCCTTGTAAAATGAATATGTTAATATCGTTTTCGCTTCAATATTTCAGGCTTCCAGTTGATAGGATGTGTTTCTTCACTCTGTACAAAAGCAAAAATGGTTGACATTAATTTAAATTTCTGCATTTTAGAATTTTCCATGATACAAAGTGTACATATAAAAACCTATTTATACTCTAACCAGCTTTACAGTAAATAACGTTGGTGTTAGGTTATAACATAGCGGGTCTGCAGTGAACTAAATAGTACGATACAGACACAACACCAGCACACGATACCAATGCTTTCCATTATATATACACGATATCCAACTACTTACAGCACTGTCATCTTCCTTGTAAATCTTAATAGTCTTGTCGRCTTCACAAGTAATGAGTCTGCTACCACTCTGGTCGAATATCATATCATAGATGCCTGCCTCGCTGTCTAGAGATCCAGGTTGTGCAGTTCCCTGCACTCTCTGGAAATTATATCCAGTTTTCCAGTCCCAGAAGTGCATTGTGCCATTATCACCTTTAGATCAAAAGATAAAAACTCTATAGTCGTTGTTGTTGTTAGTGGGGGTGGCAATGTTGACTGTGCGTGTGTGGGGGTGTGTGTGTGTGTGGGGGTGTGTGTGTGTGTGTGGGGGTGTGTGTGTGTGGGGGGGGGGTGTGTGTGTGTGTGTGGGGGTGTGTGTGTGTGTGTGTGTGTGAGAGGTTGGTATGAGAGATGAGAGGGGTTGTCAACATTTCCTACAACCTACTTCCATTCTAACAGACTTATGGACATTCCAACCTAAACATGCTGAAGCTGTGATTGATGATCAGTGTTGTGATTCTATAGTAAGTTTTTATGACAAAATTGGTACATGTGGGTTTAACTGATTCTAGTGCAGAATTCACAACATCCACTGATTTAATAAAAGATTACTACTGCTTCCCCTGGATGTGATGCTAACCCATCCAAGTGAGAACTACAGTACCATAGTCAACCCACTGCACACTGGCCTAGTGACTGGAGCTAGCCTAGTTATTAAATTAACAGTGACGTACCTCCTGAGACCAAAACATTGTCAGAGTTGACTGCCAAACAGTTGATAATAGCATTGTGTCCTTGAAGATTCTGTAAGAAATTACCATCTGGAAATTGCCATATTTTTATATTGTCAGGTGACGCACTTGCAAATGTGAACCTAGTGAATAAAAGGATTATTCAATTATCTTCCTCTTATTTCCTAATAATACAAGCAATGTAGAAAAAATAAGGAAAAAACAAGACTTACGAGTTTGGATTGAGAACAACAGCCCTAACACTCTTTTTATGATTTGTTAATGTTACTTTTGTCTTTCCTGCTGCTAAATCCCACAGCTTGATAGTGCAGTCATGACTTCCAGTGATAATCTAGAACACATCACGAAATATTACATGATAGGTCTTTTCTGAGTTGCATAAACAGGATGCATTCTGGTCTAGCTTGGGTAAAAACAACACCATAAAAGGTATGATGAAGATAAGATGTTTGTACCATAGGTATACCACTAGCAACATGTTTGCTATCTCAGAAAAAGTCTATGAAAACAGTGTTTTTTATATTTAATAGATTTATGACATAAACACCATCTTGATATCCTATAGAAACCAAGAAGCTTAATAATTTTGTGGGATGAACTGTTTCAGAGCTACAATCATTAACAAGCCATTTTATCAGCAAGCCAAAAACCCCTTATCTCTGACAGACTGATGTAGCACAATATATACGAGAGAATTCAGATGTGTACTAAACACCCTCCTGCCTACTGTGCAAGTAAGAATTATTGAGGGCTTCCTTAATATTGATTGGCCGTCACGACACAACATGGCTGTCTTCGTGTAATAGTGCAGAACCTTTATTAGCAACAACAGTATTTTTTCATATACTGTATTAACACAAAAAAACCCCTAGGAATCAAATTTAACAAGTCATGTGGTTCTCAGGACCTGAATAGTAAAATCCAACAACGATGGACTTATCTCACTTTTTTCTCATTCCTTGGCATGTGCCATTCCCTAGAGTATCATTTCATTGTTTGATAGTTACACAACAGAGTACACATGAATATGGATACAACTCAAACAAAGAATTTTCCCATCAAAAAAAGTAACACATGATCTGAATTGGAAAGAATTATGCTTACTACTCAGATTAGGTCCATCTTTACATTTAACTGAAACCAGATCTACATTTGTTGAAAGGGTTCAAAAGACTGTTTCTATGAAAAGTTGTACTAACCTGTGGTTCAACACTCTGTGTCTTAACCGTGGCCACAGTATTGGTATGTCCTGATAATGTATGGATACATGCTTTGGTTCTAATGTCCCAAACCTGATCAAAAATAAGAATAACAATGAGAAACTTTTAAAAAAATATTTTTGCACCAATAAATTAAGATCTTAAAAACTTTCCGATACAAACCCTTGCTGTTGCATCTCTTCCACAAGAAACAAGAACATCTATTGTAGGGTGCAAATCAAGAGCATGGACTGCACTCAAGTGGCCATGGTAATGACGAATAACCTAATTAAAAAAATGACAGAAACATTATACATTCAGCTTATGGTGATTTCTTAAATATTCCAAATTGTGATACCAAAAACAACAACGACAGCCATACAGACAATAGAATAATAAGATTAACAAATTTGATTTAAAATGTTTAAGAGTCAACAACTGGTAAGCCAACTTTAACAGCAAACCAATAACCTAACTCTCATGAATCACTGTAACACAATATATACGAGAGAATATAGATAAGTTCTAAACTCCCTCCTGCCTACTGTGCACCTATGCCAACAAAATAATGGGAAAATCCATGGACAATGAAAACATTTATAAAAATTAAAACACAATTAACAGATGCATCAAATACCTTATTATATTCTAAATCCCAGCATTTTACTTGCTTGTCTTCACCACAAGAGAATAAATAGGGGTGTCTAGGACTGACAACTAAACCACGCACTGTACTTATGTGTCCTGTTAGTGATAGCTTTAACTTTCCACTACCAAGTTCCCAAATCTACATGATAAGACAAAAATTGGTTAGCTTGAAAATAACAGTGTACAGAAGTATTTATGGTATTACGTATTCAAAGGAGGAGCTGTATCAGAGCTACAATCATTGACAGGCCATTTTATCAGCAAGCCAAAAACCTTATCTCTGACAGAATGATGTAGCACAATATATACGAGAGAATTCAGATGTGTACTAAACACCCTCCTGCCTACTGTGCAGTTTACTACTTGGGGATACTTAACTGATATAAGACCAATGGCCCTTTTCAGTCTAGTCATTTTAGACCATTTCTCATCTCTTGGGAATAAACTTGGGTACTTGCATCAGGGTTTAAAATAACAGCCAGTCATCTGACATCTAGCATTGAAACTTCTCCAGTCAAATCTTTGATTTTGCCTGGTCGTCATGACCAGCGACTAGCTGGTGATTATTTTAAGCCCTGGGTATAATTATTAATTACTGCATGCCACTCACTTTTATAGTTCTATCTGCAGATCCTGTAGCAAACCATTGATTACCAGGCTCAACAGAGACAGACCTCACCCATCCTGTATGACCACTAATGACCTAGCAATAAGTCACGTAAAAATTAAAAATCATTATTATTGGTGGTCATGATCAGCTGCTGGCAGCCATGTTAACTTTGGGGTGCAACCACATGACTCAAAATCCCTTACGATATGAATAACAATGAAACAGCTACCATCTTGATTGTGAGTGATATAACATGCACCCCAAGAATATGGCAGGACAAAAGAATCCYTATACTCTGGTGAAATAAATTCTTTCTTATCTGCTGTCCAACATTGCTGCCATCATGTGACTGTGCAAAGCTTCTATTGCCATGGCAATAACAGGTTTCTTATACACCATGTATTGTTACCCGAGTTTACCAGACACTCACCCTCATCAGCTTCCATGGTGGGTGCCACTGTGGTTTTGGTAACGATGAAGCCTTGCGTTGCTGCATTATTGCTGTTGATGGCTGCTGTTTAGTCCCGCCACCCACAGACACTAAAGCCCTGGATATTTTTTCATCTCCCTGACTTGATGGGGGGATTTTGTGTAATGCAGTTACCAAATCAGTTGATTTCTTTTCTGGATGTGGTTTTAGATGTTCTGTTGTGTCTTTGGCTTGAACCATGTTTTTTACAGCTTCATATTCGTCACGAACTTTGCAGGCAATCTTTGCTTTCTCACTAAGAAAGATTACCAACACGTTCAGCATGCAAAAAATCCTTAAAATCCTCAAGTCTCAAGTCCAATTTTTGGCTTTTCAAAAATTGTTTTAAACTAAGAATACAGACCTTAGGCTTTCGAAATGATTGTGGTATTTTATAGAATTAGATCGAACAAATAAAACAGAGAAATTCTCAATTTTAGATTGATTTAAGCTAAACTTACCATTCTTCATGCTTGTCGACTGGCAACGCGTGGTCATTAAGAAAGAAGTCATGGGTTCGCTTTAACGAGCGAAAAACAAGCGTATGAACGGAATGCTTTACAATATCCTGTAGAAAGATCAAGAAAATATCCAGTTTAACCCTTAATTTAAGAGAAAAGACAGTAATTCAGACGTTTAAAGTTGTTTTTTGGACATCAACTCGTACGTACCTCGTTTGCTCCAGTCGCCATATTGGAATCTTGAAGCTTGTTGCGCAGGCGTCAACCACAGGGAGCCCAATTTGGATAAAAGTTCTTTAAACAATGAAACGCAAATATTCCGAAATGAAGACCCTTTATTGAACTTTTTGTTCTTGAGTGAGGACAAGAAAGTGCGCTAATATTTCTTTTTATGCGATTTATTTTTAAATACAGTCTTTCTACATAGGAATGACATAGAACAATATGGGGGAGTCATAACGGAAAACAAAAGCGCGCGAAAAAATATTACTGTTATTTTGCTTGATTCTTTCATTCACTATCAAGCTATCTTCAAATCAAATGCAAAAAGTTCAATAAAAGTTATTTCCCCCGGATTTTATTAGAGTTGAACATTTTAATCTAAATTGGGTTCCCTGTGTGTCAACTAGCCGCAAGATTTCCTGGGAAGAGAATCTCACTTTCCCGCCATAACAAAACACCAAACAATTTGGATTTTACAGTATTTTGTTTTATATTTGGATAATAATCAATCGCTAATCCATATTCCCTTTAAAATTTATCCTGCCGATAAAAGAATCTGGTGAGATTTTTAGTGAAAATTTTTCTAAACTACTTGTGGTATTAATAAGGTATATGCGTTCGATCGTCTCGATCCTCGTGTGTCAAACCTGAATAATATAAAAGGATGGATGAAAAGGAGGTGGAACGGTTTTTGTACCAGATATTTTCACAAAGCGACGATGCAGGGTAAGAAATCCAATGATACCGTGTTAGAATACACATAAAAACACGCGAATTCCTTGTTCTATGCCTATTAAGTAAAGAGTTATGCACAAATTATTTGAATCTACTTCTCCTCATATCTGAGTCCAGCAAAGTGCAGCTTTCTCAGCCAGATACAAGGGAGCTTACCCCTAACATTCTGTCCGATACTGCAAGGCAATCAGTATCACTAACCTGGGTTTCAAATGACTGATGCATAAAAACATGAGAATATTTGAACATGCTTGGATAAATCGTTAAAAATCAATGGTGCCAGTGTGGTAGTACACTCGCATCTCACTTCTGGGGTCTTTGGTTTTATTCGTAGTCTCATAACATGTACTTAGAGTTTTTTGTGTCTCTCCCTTCATTGGAGAGGGTTTTTCTCCAGGTTCTCTCAACAGGAGCATTCCAGCCCCCTTCTATATATAGGAGATCCCCCCTCCCCCCGAGCAAGACCAACACACTAAATTCCAATCAATTAGCTTTGCCCTGACATTGATCAATCATGAGTTTGTTTAAGGTTAACAGAAATTTTTAATTATAATTACTTATCAACGCAGGACTCATACTGTGAAATCTCTTCGCAAGAAATATTTAGAGCACATTGACCAGGACAGCTTGGAACCAGAAGACAACAAGAGGTTTAAAGCTGTTGTGCAGAAGGTTTTCTTAGTATATACCAATAATCTTGAACATGAGACTAGCTGTAGTCAGAGTCAAGGTATACATATCCAAGACAATAGACACAGGGCTGTAACCAGAACTTTTACAGGGAGGGTGCACATCAAATGAAATCGGACCATTGATCGTTTTTTGTTACCAACTCAGTGGCGTAACCATAACCAGGGATCTTGCAGGGAGGTGCACAGGCAATGATTGGCAGACCCAAAAAAAAAGAAGAAAAAAAGGAGATAAATGAGTGGACCTTAAGCTTTTATGGGGGGTGCATGTGCACCCTGTGCTCCCCCTGGGTTACGACCCTAAGACAATAGTTTATTTAAACACATATCATAGTGGAGCTATCACTCATTAAAACATGAACATGTAAAGAATAAGAAAAGCAACAGAAGAATAAGTAAAAACAACAATATAGGGGGTCAATTTAATGTGGGAGGAGGGGGGAGGGGGAGGTGGTCAAGAGTGACATGTGTTGGCTCTCACATCTGGAGTCTTGAGTTTGATTCCTGGACTGAGCAGCATATATTTTCTACTTATAATTATTTGGTTTTCAGACTCGGACAGTATGACGGGTACGACCAGTGAATCTCCTAGAAAATCACCAAGAAAGATTAAGACCAGAGACAGAGAAAAAGTAAATGATAATGACCACAGGGTTGAAGACACTTCTACTTCTTCACCGTCAAAGGACAGACAGGGAAAGAAAAAGAAGGATGAAGGTAGCCCAAAGAAAAGAGATGAAGTAGAGTCTGAAAGTGAGGAAGAAAAACAACATTCACAAGGGAAGAAAAAAGCTAAAAATCCTGAGAAGGATGAGAAGGATGAGAAAGAGATTCAAGATAGTCATGATGAAGAAAAAGAAAAAAGAAAATTGATAAGTAAAAGAAAAGCAAAAAAGGGCAAATTTGGAAAAGATGATGATGAATCTCCAGTATCATCCGGTGATGAAACAACGACAATTTCAAAGAAAAAAAGGAAGTCAGTCTTAAAGAAAAAATCGAAGGACAAAAAGCATGATATTTCAATATCATCTTCCAGTGAGGATGAATCCATGCCAAAGAGGAAATCATCAGCCAAGAAGGCAGCAAAAAAATACAGAGACTCTGATGATGATGATGATGATGATGACAATGATGATGATGATGATGGTGTTGAAAAGAAAAAAGGAGCAGAATCTGTCAATATTTCCTCCTCAGATGATGAAAGAAATAATCAAAAAAGTAATCAAGCAGTTGAAATCAAGTCAGATTCCGACAATGATGATGATTTGCAAGTGACGAAAGTTGAGAAAAGCCAAGCAGCTGATTCAGATATTTCATCAGATGAAGATGACAGCCCTGATAACAAAGGCAAGGAGTCAAGGAAGAAAATTGAAAAGAAACAAATACAAGAACTAGAAGAATCATCAATAGATAGTGAGAGCTCTGATGAGGAAGATAACAAGCATGAACATGAAGGAAAAAAGGGTTTGCAGAAGAAAATAAAGAAGCAAACACGAGACTCAAATGAATCATCAACAGAAAACTCTGACAAGGAAGAAGAAACAGAAAGCAAGAAACATGAAAAGAAAAAGAAAAGAAATAAGAAAGATGAAAACAGAAAGAAGAGAGTGAGTATAATGTAAAGTACTCCAATATGGGTGGCGTACATGCTTTTCATGTACCCTCTTGTCAGTCTTCATTTCCCCCACCCATAAAATCTTCCCTTTTTATAAATATATTTTTATAAATTCTCTTAGTATCTCTTTATTAGCCGGTACTCTCTTTCTCTCCTGGATCTCTTCCTTTCTGTCCTTTTTACAAAGATATTTTCAAATGTCTTTCTCCATATTCACTATTGCCACATTTATTTTACTTACAGGAGAAAGAAAACCAAAGTGGTCCTTCTGAAGAAGACAGCCATAAGTTAAAGAGTCTAAAGAGATACGTCAGAGCCTGTAAAATTTTTAAGAATTACAAAAAGCTGTTTGCTGATTGTAATTCGATGAAGGCTAAGGAAAGGATTCTTGAACAGTCTTTACGTGATGATACCAGGATAGAAGGTAAATCCACACCAAAAAAGTCAATATTGAATTTCTCTCTAAGGAAGAAATATGCAAGTACATTTTGTATTTACAAAAAGTAAAAGAGTGCAAACAATATATCCGTGACAAAGTTCACTAACAAAATTGTACGAATTAGTGAGAAGTTTTGTAGGGCTAAGGTCTACTGAGGTCTACTGAACTTACTAACTTGTGCAAATTTGTGAAATTTCTTACAACGTTTTAAGCGGATATATGGTATACACGCTATCATTATCACTCTCTTTTGGCTCAAATTGGAGCTCAAAATTGCCACCCAAAGATCTTCCACACGCGAATGTGGATGCCAACTTTAATTGGCTTTTTCTCTGAAAGGGCAAATCACGACCTTATGCACTCTATGTGCTTTCTTTAAAAGGAAGGATGAACTATTGATATTTTTTCTTACGTTGAAATACTTCGATTCTGATTTTAAAAAAATTACGATAGGGAGAATAACGTTGGAAAAATGCAAAAAGTTTTCACAAGCGAAGGAAGAAGCCGATGAAATAGCAGCTCTGGACACCTCCAACATCCTTACACATGGTAAGTAAGGTTTCTTATTATTATCCTACTTTTGACAAACAAGGCCTTAACGGTTTGGTCACAAGAACTTAAAAAATCCGAGTTCTAAAATTCACGAACAGCATACCTTCAAATTTTATCAAACTTAAAAACAACCTCTTGCTTGATTAAAGTAAACTCACAAATGGAATTAGAATTTAGCGTGTTAGGTTTTGCTGAGGAAGAAAAACAGGAGAACCCGGATAAAATCATTAGAATCAAGGAAGAGGTTTTTAACTCTTCTCACATCTTATGCACAGCCTTGGCCACTAAACCATGTATACGTAATTGCAAAATATGAATTTTTGTCTCTGCTGTTTTCAATAGAAGGCGGAGGCCGAACAAGACGAAGTACCAGACAGCCAGTCACCAAAGCTGCACCAGTGACAATACCATCCCCGCGTACTTACAGGAAAAAACTGTTTGGAAATCTGAAGGGGGTCGTAGACAGTGAAGAAAGCGAAGAAGAAACAAAAAGACAAACTATATCCGATGACGACGACGATGATAATTCTGTGAAGGTAATTTCCGATGAAGAAGTGACCAAAACAAAGAAAAGAAAAACTGCCGATGACTCAGACTCTGAAAGAGAAGTAAATACAGCCAAAAAAAGACTGAGGCTTGTGGTCGATGAAGACGATAGCGAAAATTCAAGTTAGTCAATATTGAACGAGAACAATTGACCAGATAAGTAAACCCAAGACATTAAAGATATAAATCTTAATTTAGTGGCATTATATTATCGGACAAATTTTAAGAAAACAAAGGGAGTTTATTGCTAAAATATTTTTAAAAAAGCCATTCCCATGCGTTTTCAATCAATTTATGATTTTTTCAGTTTTTAAAGATTTAGGAAATTGAGTGTGATATTATTTGGAAATCAATACTTTTTCAAACCGTTGTAAATAATAAAACCGACCTTTAAGTAAAGGGTCTTTTCTTTTGATTTTTTTTGCTGAGTGGGAAATTGGTCTTGGAACATTAGAGAGTTTTAGATTTACGTTCACGGCAAACGTGAAACGTCAGTTGACCAGTAAGAAATTCTTTTAAATTACTGAAAAAGAATTGCAAAAAAGTTCAAGTAGTAGAAAAACAAAAGAGTATTTGCGCTTGGTAAGAAGGTTTGCAAATGTAAAGTAAAATACAGGAAAACTATGAAAACGTGGTCACGTTTGCCGTTTGCGGGGATGACTAAAAAAGTCAATCTAAAACAATCTATTATTGAACCGGTAACATCTATTCTTGCATGAAACAATCTCCGGTTCAGTTTGCTCTGCCAAAAGAGTGCTCTTTGTTTTATTCAGTCCGGCACAGGCGGTTTTTTAAAACAAAATGGACAGAAAAAGTAGCTTTGAATACTCTATCCTAATAATGCTCCAATTTATTTTTTCCGTTTGTTACGACCATTCTTTTTTCAAGCTGCAATATTCAATAGCCAGTTTTAAGCTCATTCAGTGTAAACCTAGAGAACAGTTTTATAAATTTTTGAACGAAAATTCTTAACTGTTGACTAGCACTCGAATGGTTTTCTAACTTGGTATAAAGCCAAGCAAATTCGATGAAGCTGAACGTCAGAATTAGGGTTTTACAGAAATACGAATGCGCCAAGGAACAACTAAACTTCGTGTGTCCTGACTTTGATCTGCCCAGGAGTTGTTTCAGGGTTCGATCTGTGAGTTAAATTTGCCCTGACTTTGATCAGCTCAAAAGGTTTCAGGTTCATATAAAATTTTAAGGTTGAATCGATTTGCGAGACAATCCAAAATTTGCTCTTTCTCACTATTCAAAACATATCCAAAACTAAAAGAACAAAATACATGTTAAGCTTTGGTTCAAGCATCTTTTATTTTCTTTCAGAAGATTTACAATCATTGTACTGCCATTTTTTCATTCGTCGTATCATAACTGCTCCTCTTTCATAAGAGAGAAAGGAAGCAGAAGCAACCCCATTAGTAAATGATTTAAGTTTTCCTTCATTTTTTTTATAGAAATAAGAATCATCATCAATCAATCTTGTTTCTTCGGTTCTTGATTCCGCAATTGCCAAAGCGTTTTTCCACAAATCGATTGTTCTAATAAAAATATCTTTGATTCAAGACCGTACGTTTTTCAGAAATGTTTTGCTCTTACTTTCAATGGCTAGAAATCGTTTATCTGTGGAATAAAAGAAAAACAATAGCATTAGCAATCAGCTATACACTATCGGAGTAATCTTCTTAATCACCAGGTCCATTTTACCAACTGTTTTAGTTCCGCAAATTAATGTATGGCCATTTTGTTTGGGTTTAATTATTTCTGGGTGCGCTGAAAGAATTGCATTGGCCGGCCGGAAAGACTCTAAGTCGGTTTTCGATTGTGAGGTACAGAACAGAAGACCGGTGAACGTAATGGCTTATCCTCAGTAATTACTCATATAATCTTTTTTTCACGAGGGGGAGGGGGAAGACATTTGCCACATGTAGAGTTATGTAACCTTTACCTAAACATTGAAACGCGGCGAAGTCCTTTGCGAAACCTTCAAATTTTATCAATACCTTAAAATGAACTGATCTAAGTCAGGGCACGGATAATTCCGCGGTTTTACGGAAGGATGAAAATCGGAGAACCCGGAGAAAAATTCTCAAATCGAAAGTGAGAGATATCTAAAAAACCTTACTCCGGTTCAGGAATCAACCCCAAGACCAGAGAAGTGAGGGGCGAGTTCACTATTCCCTTCCTCCGTCTTCTATTTCAGTCTAGTTTTGCTCATCCATAGAAGAACTTATTTTGCATGCACGAACATTTCATTCGCAAGTACTATTTCCAGGAAAAAAACTGTTCTTGACTTACCAAATATTGTAAATCTCGTAAGGTCCTTCCATATGTCGCCATCTTATTCGTTGGGATATCGGGTTGGTCGGTCGAATATACTTTGCGGGTCGTCGACCGCGAAACGACGTCCCAGTCGCCTTCCTTCCCGCCTTTTTTGGCTTCTGCACTTTGGGTCTGTTCACTGTTAGAGTGGAAATTACTCCATCAACGTCTTGGACTATAGTTGATACCACTATGATACTAAGGACTAAAAGAAATGCGATTTTTCCACTATTCATCCTGAACTATAAGCTAATAAGAATCTTTTCGCTGCTTGAAAGAGTTGTTCGTGCTTGAATAGCTATCGGGTGGTCTGTTCGTAGGTCTCCGTAACAGCCTTATTTATGGAGTTTAGAACACAGTACCTTCCCACACAAGCTTAGCAGTCCGGAAGAAAATACGTTTCCAATCAGCGGATTGTCGGATTAATTGTGTCCTGAACACTACAATTATAGACTGACAAATAAACACAATGAACAAAACTACAAAAGCTTGGACACRACTCTAGCAAAATCTAAGGTATTGGTTGGTAGAGTTGATTGTTTTACTGGAATCTGCTTAAACTTGGGATGCGCGAGTCGGATTGCTTATATACGAAGTTAAAGAAATGACTATATGTTTTTCCTATATGATATTAACAGCCATATAAGACATTTTTATTATTTTGAATTATACTATCATGTAGAAATCTCTAGTACTTGTTTTTAATTTGTTGCACTTGTAAACTACAAAAACAACGTTATTGTTTCTCGGTTTATCGTCACGAACAAAACGAGATGCAAAGAAAAAATGTTGGCGTCCAGGGTCTGTTGATTCTAATTAAAATCGTTGCTTTAATTAACCAGTGAAATCAATGAGGAAATGAGTGTTGGAGCGGTGAAAAACTTAACGCTTTTGGGGTTGTATTGTGACTTTTAGTAGGTCGGTGAGTTCCCTCAAGGCAATCTATAGGACCTCCCACGGCAAAGTTGACGGGATACTAACTTTCATTGTTAATATATGAAAATTTAAAAATGAAAAACTATGTGCGGTGGCTGGTTGATGGACTCAAGATTGAAAATAAACTATCCATGACTATGATAGTGGGATAACTGTTCTCAGTTCAAACTTCATTATGTTAAACACGAACATCTGCACGTAACGAATGACCGCCTTTCTTGACGTAAGGCACCAAGAGTTGACTGAGACTCTAAGAACAATTTCTTGTTACAGAAGAACGCAGCTCTAAAAAGTGCGATTACAAAGGATGTTAGTCGAGGTATCGTGGAAGCATGCCTCATTTTGGCTACGCAGTTTTTGGTCACTGAAAGGATGAGATAAGAGATAAGAAGAAAGGAAAGGGGAAACAAGAGAAAAGGGGAGAAGGGAAGGAATAGAAGATAGGATATAGGAAATGAGAAGATAGAAATGAAAGGATGAGAAGAATGGAAAAGAAAGAGTGGAGAATTGAAGGGAACGRGAAAAAACAGAGACAAACGATAAAACTAGAAGGAATGAAATCAAAAAGAAAAGAGAGGAAAGACGAAAAAGGAGAGCAAGGATTACACTGAGATATAGTTATGAAACGAAAGACTTCGCAAGAAAATTAACGACCGACAGAAACAACTGAGTAGGGGTAATCAGTGATCGATATTTAACGTACAAAAAATATATGACGCAGAACTCGAGAGAAAATCTTCCATCTTCGGCAGGTTCTTAGGATGTAGTATCCGGTACGTCGAGTTACGGAATTGCCATGTCTCCTTACATTTAAGTAACACATGAGAGCTTGTTTATAAAACTACAAACGCTACCGAAATTTTCAACAAGTTCCATAACGGAATGATTGAAATGGCGGGTTTCAAAACTTGACATGTTTGTCAAAAAGTCGCATTAGAGAGAAAACCTAATATTAAAATGTTAATGCAAGTTAAAAATGTGATAATTGACACTAAATCCTGAGTTATATTTCTTAAAATATAACTAAGCATTAAAAATAGCATTTCCGATTTGTCGTTTAGTTTTAGGTCTAATCAGGCACACCTGACTGCGCCGCGAAGCGGACAGTGCTGTTCTTTAAACGACTTTTTTCTTGATCAATGGCAATCGAAAGCTATTAGGRTTTATGTGCGAGATAACATTCCTCGTAGTATTACGTAACTTAAAAATCTCACGGCTCGTGACAATGCTTATTTTAAAACGTATTGAATTTTAACGGAAAAGCCTAAAACGCACCGATGGACGTTCCCATAGATCTATTTTATGGCTTTATTTGATCATTCAAAGTCGTGTCGCTGAACGAAAATTCTTTAAAAAAAACAAATTATCTTATTTTTTTTCCTTTTGTCGAAGATAAAATGTACGGATAAATGGATTAGCGACTGAAACGCAAGATAAACTTTTTTTTTTTGACAACGCTTACTTCGGATTATGGCATTGTTACCAGTAGATCTTTGCTGGGACCCCCAACAAATTCTATTGTTATATGTAATAGCATTTCTATTGTCAGAAAATAATAGTGTAACAAGAGCGGGGGAAATTAAGTAAATATCTTGGGCCATATCAAAACCGCCATTTGAATTGTTTCATGATTTTGGAGCTTTCCAGAAAGCTGGCATTTGTATGCTTCAAGCTGAGTAAATTAACGATCGCGTTTTGTTTGGCGTACTGATCCTGAATCAAAAGGAAAGATAGCTAAGGTTTTAAAAGCCCATTTGAATTCTTTAGATAACCAAGTTATTTTAAAAGGAACTGATTTTACATATTTTTTTAGCGGTTTTTACTGAAAAAATGTATTAACGTCATCGGGGGGAAATTTCCCCCAGACGTCGCACATTACCTGTTCTTTTGACATTGTGCTATGAATCACTGACGCAAACACGTTCTAAGAATCAAATTTACCGAGGATAAACAAGTGCTAGCATGTTTACATCACCAGTGAAAAGCGTAAAATAAAACAGTTTTACATTTTTCATGATGTGCGGGATCCCTTTGTCAAACTCTGTCTGGGTGGACTGGGTAGTAAAAAGTAGGTCAGCGGTTACATCAGTGAGAAGAAAACTCGATATTCGAAGGAAAAATTCTCTTTTCTGTAGGAATCCTTTTTTCTTCGCTAAAATGTGGACAATTCCTGAGATAACAGCCAGTAGCGTTGCTTTATTCCTTGGGTACGTGATTCTACTCCTGATTGCGCTCAGTATTGTGTTTTACTTGCTCATCGTTATGCTTGGTGTCTACGTTCGTCATGCCACTAGGAAGGCAATGCCACATCTACGAAAATTTGAACCAGGTCAAATACACGTTAAACCTGTTGTCGTAGGATTCTTTCACCCCTATTGCAATGCTGGTGGTGGCGGAGAACGTGTTTTGTGGGTAGGAATACGAGCCATACAGCAGAGGTACAATTTTGTCAAGTGTGTAGTGTACACTGGTGACCAGGATGTTACTGGTGCGCAGATCCTCGAGAAAGCACGGACAAGGTTTAACATTTCACTTCCAAAGCCAGTCGAGTTCGTGTGTTTGAAGAAAAGACGCTGGGTTGAGGCTGCTATGTATCCCTATTTCACCCTACTGGGTCAAAGCTTTGGATCAGTTATTCTTGGATGGGAGGCCTTAACCAGCTATATACCAGATATCTACATTGATACAATGGGGTATGCCTTTACATTGCCTTTATTTAAGTATGTTGGTGGTTGTCAGGTTGGTTGCTATGTACATTACCCAACCATCAGCACAGATATGCTTGCGCGTGTGAGCAGTAAGGCTTCAAGCTATAACAATGCTTCATTCATCAGCAACAGTCGCATTCTCAGTTTCGTAAAGCTTGCTTATTATCACCTGTTTGCAAAGGCTTATGGGATAGCAGGGAGGTGCGCTGATGAGGTGATGGTCAACTCTACTTGGACTTACGACCATATTGTTTCTCTCTGGAGGAAGGAGCTCAAAACATCTGTCGTGTATCCACCATGCGACACCAAATCTTTCCAGGAAATCCCAATCAACCTAAACAAGGGTGATCCACAGCACCTATTTATCTCCATTGCTCAGTTCAGACCAGAAAAGGACCATCCACTACAAATCAAGGCCTTTGCAGAGTTTCTCAAGCGCAAGCCAAAGAAAGAGCAGAGTAAATACAAACTTATTCTGATTGGAAGCTGCAGAAATGAAGAAGATGCTAAGCGTGTTGATACCTTGCGGCAGTTGGCAATAGATATGAAAGTAAGAGCCAATGTTGAGTTTGCTTTAAATGTTTCATTTGAAGAGCTTCTAAACTACATTGCCAATGCAACCATTGGGCTTCATACGATGTGGAATGAACACTTTGGTATTGGTGTCGTCGAGTGCATGGCAGGAGGGTGCATTATACTTGCTCATAATTCTGGTGGGCCCAAGATGGATATCGTAATAGAGTGGAATGGAAAAGTGACAGGGTTTTTAGCCAGTGACGTAAAGAGCTATGCTGATGCCATGGAGACAATTATTGCATTGAGTCCTGAGGAAAGAACGGCAATATGTCACAACGCTCGTCAAAGTGTGGGTAGATTCTCTGAGAGTTCCTTTGAGATTGGCTTTCTAAGACATACCGAATCATTATTCATGAGTGCATAAGAAAAATCCTCAAATTTATATATATTTTAGATTATTAGACATTTCCTGTAATTCTATCACTAAGCCCTTCTTAGCAAAATTTTTCCTAATTCTAGATTAGAATCAACAAACGTTTTGAATATTTTTCAATGACTGTAAGTTTCAGTGGAACTTTACTAACAATTGGTAATGAGTAAGTTGCTTAGAGTGCATTCAGTCAAACTGTTGAATAGTGTACGTCACCTAAATTAGATAAGTTAGTTACTATTTTAGGTGACATCAACTAAATTTGAAACTACAAGTAAACAGCTAATGAGATCAGGGGGAGAAACGATGATACAAATGAATGTCTATTTACTCATTCTCTGGTAAAACAACCCCCCGGATTAGCATGACCGTTATTTTGCGCGTTTTTACTATTTTAGTTGATGTAAACTAAATAGTTATCTAAGTTAGATACATTTATCTAACTATTCAACAGTTTGACTGAATGCACTCTACCTTTGATTAAATATAAATGTAGTTACTAGTTATATTGTAATTATGATAAAGATATCGGAATGTGTACTAATTAAGAATACAGAAATATAAAAGTTTGTCTTCCATTTATGTCTTCAAGTGTGATAAGGTACTATCAACTTTGTCAGATTGATAATGAAAATGCAAAGTTTTGTAAAGGTATGCAATCATATATCGTTTATATATCAAAAATTCATATCTTTGTCAATAGACCTATCCTGAATTCTCTTGACTGACCAGGAAACAATGGTTTGAAGTCGAGATTGAACTGGACTCTTTTATTCATCAAGTTCAACCTCGACTTGAAACCATTGTTTCGTGGCCAGTCAAGTGAATTCAGGATAGGTCTATTTTCACTGAATGTCCAGAAGATAGTTCTGAAGTTGGGATACCTGTGTTTATATTAAGATGTCTATAGGGGTAGGGGGGCTAGGCTAGAAATGTTTTTTAAATTAAAAATTGTTATCTTTTAAAAAGAAAATATCCTACACCTTGAAACAACCTCTGGGCTGATCAAAGTCATGACCCTGCTAATCAGAGTCTTAGATTTTGCAAGGGAGGAAAACTAGCCAGAGAACCTGGAGAAAAACCTTTGAATCAAGGGAGAGACCTAACAAACTCTACTCACATGTGATGCTGAGTCCATGAATCAAACCTAATTTAGACCCAGGAGAAAAAACCCTTGAATCAAGGGAGAGACCTAACAAACTCTACTCACATGTGATGCCGAGTCCAGGAATCAAACCCAATTTAGACCCAGGAGAAAAACCCTTGAATCAAGGGAGAGACCTAACAATCTCCTCACTCACATGGGATGCCAAGTCCAGAAATCGTACCCGAGACCCCAGAGGTGAGCATACTACCACTACGCCATGCTGGATTTCCCATCAACCAATCACATTGACTAAAATTCTCAAACAGACTCATTATTTTAATTTTCAATAATTTTTTTATCAAGTTATAATTAAATGCTAAGACAATAGGTTATACAAATTTTATCTTAGCCTGTTATTGCATCAAGACTAGACTCTCTGGAAATGAGATATCTTATAATCATTGGCTAGTTTTCAACAGCATTGTTTTTCCAAAGGCAATTAATGAGTGTCTGGACAAATTATAATAACATGCTTTCCTCTATTGCTCTTATATACAATATATATATATTTCTTTCCATCTACTATTGATTAATATGTTAAGATACTATTGTCATATATATATATATAATAGACATTAACATTAATAAATTATTTTTATCCACTAGCTTTAAGTTATGAGGTATGCCTTAAAATAACACTGCCAATCAGTCACCATTCATGATGACTGGCCAAATTTGTCCTAGCCTGTCATACCTCGTTTCTGGCTCAACGTTACTGGTCAAATTGACTGGCAAAGCCAAGCTTTGACTGGAAAATTTCCAAATCTAGGCAGACATGACCAGGCATTATTTCAAGTATTTTGTAGTTTTGGATGAGGTGTAGTGTAAGGTGTGGTATAGTGCAAGGTATGAGATGTAGTGGTGAGGTGTGTTGTTGTCAGTAGTTGAGGTTTTGTAACGGTTGCTAAATCTAGTGTTGTAGCTTGAAATGTACATTAGTGTTTTATTGCACTACGATGCATCAGGTTGATGCATTAAGGTGAGGATGTGATTACATAAGTTAAGTTACGTGAAAAAATCTTTGGGGATAATATAAATTGAGGTAAAAAGTAATGGCTTACAACAAAGTAATGATATCAAAATTATAACACTCACTAAGCCAGTCACGGCACAAGAATGCAGAATAAAATGCTCATTCATTGAAAATGTCTTTTTCAACACAAGCTCCATGCCCCCAGGCACAGCTTTTCAAAGCAACAACTAATATAGGTGTGCCAATTAACTCAACAAATTTTACCATCTACACCTGTCATGTATCAAAAAATAAACACCTAGTTCTAAATATTAAATTATTCTAAACTGTTGTTTGGCTGACCTTCCAACCAAGCCCTAAATAAAATACAAGAAAATGTTTGACCATCCTTTTTGGAACGTAATTAATATTCTTCCTATGAAAGTTCTTCCTTTTTCATAATTGCTTTTACTAATACAGCCAAGCTAATATTAGAAGTAGCTCCCCTTAGGGAATTGTCAAGTGGCCACTAAATAGAGTTTCTACTGTGAAAAAGAAAATCATAACCACTTTCAAAATTAATTTAATTTAAGGCAAGGCTAACTGGGAAAAAAACTCAAGCAGAAATTTTTGTTCTAAAAATTAACCTATTATTAAGGCTTGATATTGCAATGTCGTCACTGCACTTCCCAAGCAAACTTTTCTCTATCTGTGAAAAAAAAGATAAAAATATTTACTGTTAAATTTATTATCAGAAATAAGAGAGGTAATACTACTGCAAAAATGATAATAGATATTTTTTTCATTCTTTTATTCCTCTAATAATAATTCACTCATTCATCCATTTATCAATCCTTTAAAGCATTGATCTGTCCATTCATTTATATATCCATCCATTCATTCATTTATACATCCATCCATACATCCATCCATTTATCCATTCATTCATTCATCTATTCATTTATATGACCATTCATTAGTTCATTCACCCATTCATCCATCCATTTATCCATYCAWCCATYYAWCCATTTATCCATTTATGGGTCTACCCACCAACCCAAAAATCTATCCTTAAATCCATACTTCCCCCATGCACTCATTGATCATCCATCCCATTCATAAACCTATATATAAACTACATACCACAAGTGGACAGATATTCAGCAACTTTCTGCTGCGCATTTGACTTTGCAATATTCATAGGAGTATTTCCTTTGTTTGACTTGACTCTGAAGTCAGCACCTTGTTCTACAAGAAACTTCACACAGGAAATATGTCCATTCCTTGCCGAAGCATGCAAGGAAGTACAGCCAGTAATATCAGTTTTATTGATATCCCCACCATGGTCAACTAACATTTTCAATACTTCAAGGTGGCCGTTTGCTGCAGCTTTATGAACTGCTGTTGTACCGGTTTCATCTGGTTCTGCAGGACTCTGAGAATGAATATATATATAGGCATATTTATCACAATGTTACACCTTAAGCACAGAACTTATTTCATATCCCTCTCCTTAAAACCCACCCTACCCCCCATCTCCCATTGCACCACGGCCAGGGACTGACTGTCGAAGGGAGTGGCTGGGGGCTTCAGCCTCTCCTTTTCCTAAGTACTAAATTTTCAAGTCTAAGCCAATTCACTTTCAGTCTTTAACATACAAGTCTTTTTTTTTTGCATGGAAATTCAATTCGACCTCCCTGGCAAAGATCTAGATATCTTCTATGACTAAACGAATTATTTATACTTTGCTAATTGAATGTTAATTTTCTATATGCTTCTGCTAAAGAGTCCTTTTCTTTCTCTCTTATTAGTACGATTAACTACAAAAGCCTCTGGCTTTTTCTCAAATAATTTTTTCAATTAAAATCACCACTTATTGTCCTCATCATCAATTTTATCCTTTGTGGGGGTATTTACTTGATGTTGTTAGCTCTTTTCCAAATAGAGATCTATTTGCTGATGTCACGATGCAACTTGGCAAAGTTTACTATTGTAATAATGGTCGGCAAATTAACATCACAATGCTAATGTTTGTAAACCTATAGCAAGAACTAAGTGCAGTCACCATATATAATGGAATCACCTACCCTTGGGCATGGTATCTGATTTCACGTTCCTGCATGCATCTACACTTAAAACTCTGTGTTTTTCCCAAATGGCTTATTTGAAAAGAAGAATAGACCATTTTCCTATTACAACATTTTCTATGCAAAGTTTTCCAATTACAGACCATGTTTGATTCTCAACAGCACAATCCCCCTTAACCCATGTTCAAGGTAAAATTCATGTTGGCTGCTCCAACATGAATTTTTAGTTTAATGGTTGTGTATGGATATGACTCAAACGAAGAATCTACTTCTCAAGGGTATAACTAGATTTTCTCCAAGCTTCCTTTGTCACTCACTGCAACCTCTCATATTACAAGTAGTAGAGGTCTTAACCCTGAAAAAATTATTAACTTTTTGACAAAGCCAAATCTCAAACAAGAAAAAAAGTAGTCGACTTGTGGCAAGTCTAGGGAATGATATGTTGTCTGAAATAAGAAAACAAAACATTTCAACACAACGCATAAGGTGTATTGACTATGATTTTGTTATAGAGGAATTAAAATATTTCAAGTGAATTTTTCCCCAAAGGTGGGACATCACTAAGGAGACCAACAAAAAATGGAGGGGAATGAAAATGAATCAAAAAAAATACCAGAATTGATAAATAAATTATAGCTTACATTAGTCAATAAAATATCTGCTAAGAGAGTGACCTTGAAAATTGAGAGTTGATGATCTTTTCACAGGATTTCACAGCAAATCCTACATTGTATTTGCAATGGATAAATAACCGGAATGCACCAACGGATATTGAAAAGTGGAAGAAATTAGCATATGCAATGAGAACTTAAAGAAAAAATCCTGTTAAGAATCCTTCAAGTATTTATGGATATTAATGGTTGTGTGGCATATATCTGATGGGATATTCAAGTCAAATATCAAGTGTTAGCTTTATGTTTTTGCTTCGCGTTTAAATACGAAATTGTCTGTAATACAAATTTGTCTCAGGCTTTCTAAAAGCTTATGACTTTTTTTAACAAGGCGAACATAATAATATTTAGAATTTATAGAAGAATAAAAACGATTGATCGTTAGTTGTCTACACACCTGGCCGCTCTCAAGCGCTTGAGTAACTTCCCTTATATCACCAATAAAAGCTGAGAGAGGAAAAAAGAGAATTAAATCTAGTAAGCTCCAAATTATTTACAAAAATCTGACTTCCACAACAACAGAAACGTAACATGCAACTTTTTCCCTCCCAAACTAGCTTAATTTTTATGTATTTTTTTCTTTTTTTCTTTTTGGGTAAAAATCATGTCGAAAAGTATGTGGTTTACTTCGTTCTCTTAATAATAATCTCTAGCGCGAACGATTTCGTTTTAAATTAATATATAAATCGGTAGCCAAGGCGTTCTTGCTTGTTTTGTAAACATTACAGATCACATTTCTCATTGTTTAGTCAGTCGTAGACCAAAGCATTTTTCTAATTTCCTACCTCCCTCGTGTATATTTGGCATGGCTCTGATAGGAACACCGTTCTTGCAGATCATTTCTTGTACGTCACCAGTGAAAACACTTGAATTGACTGTCGTCTCCAATACAAGTCAGTCATGTTCATATCGAGTCGGCCATATTTGATGCCCTCGCTCTGGAGTTGGAACCAATCATGGTCAACTCGAATCGAGAGACAGGTGTTACTCTCAATCAAATGGCGCCAATCCGATTCGGTCTCTTAATTATCTCACTCTTCCATCTTTTACTCCATCCATTTCTGTGCTAATTCCTCCATTAAGCCATGTCTTTGATTATATCAATCTTTTTATCGCCAAAAGTGCCATTTTTTTAGACAAGTGTCAAATATTGCAAATTGTTTAATGCAAGTATCGAAATTATTATTTTCTACTCATAAAAATTATTCTTATTTATAGGCCATAATTTCTAATCAAAAAACCACGAAGCGTTTTATAGATTGTATCATTAAGCATTTAATTATTTTTTTCGTTCATTGTAATCATAAGACATAACTAAGACCTTAGATGAACATGCCAAATCCACTCGCCGGTATTTTACAGCATTTTCAAATCTCAATAATCTTAAGAACCTTTCAAGTCCATATTGTATAATACTTTATATCATTTTATCTCAAATATATAAAATAACTTGTTCTTCTTAACTATTTTTTCGCGTTCAGCTTTCTACCTAACAATCATATATTTTTTTGACATTTTTTGAAATAGAACTTAACTTTACAAACTGTAACTGAATAAAAACTCCGGCATTTCAAGCCGTCGTGAGAAGAAACGGTGTTTTTATTTTTCATATTTCCGCTTCCGACACATTTAGAAATGAAAGTACCATCGTTTTTTCTAATGGTTCAGAAGGCTTTCAGCACATCATTACCGAGTTCCTTTTTTCCTAACCGTCGTATTTCTACTTTCGCTAATTTCCCCCGCATTTTGGATACCAAATGTAAGAAAGATACGCTATCTATCTATGAAAGTGATAATATGCAAGATATGAGAAGGCTCCCCTTAGCGAGCCTCAAGAGCCGGTCACTTTTGATATATAAATATATGAAAGCACGTAGCAGTCATCGAGGTTCATCAAGTATTTTTCTTATTTTATCCTTCTATGTACTCCCTGTGGTCTCACAGTCCAAACTCGTGTTGTCAAACTGTGGTAATAATATCTTGCTCATTATCGCTCAATATGCCACTTTGGTCCATGGTATCTATTTATAATTCCTCAGTGAGATATTTTCATAATGAGCATCCTGTGGTGCTGTCTATTTTCATTGTGGAATCCCTGTGGTAAGCCTCCTAGGCCTTTTAAAATCTCTCCTTACACTGTCAGACACACTGACATTTATCGAAGGCGCGGCAGGTGGCTCAGGCATGCTTTCCAACAGCTTTCGCTTGCATTGACCCGATAATGGCCTTGAAACAGGTGTCGGTACCAGGTCCTTTTCTCGTAAGTTCTGTGCGCGACCTGGTGCAGAGTCACATTGTTTAGGTGATGTACCTTGGAAGTTGCTAGTGTTCTCTTTTTCTGTCCTCGAACCCTAAAAGCACAACAGTATGAATAGTCAGAAATGATGGAAGAATAGCAACAGTGTATTATCTTGTTACCATAGAAACTGCCAATGGAAGACGTGTTCGCTAAAGAAACACTCGTACTGAAGACAGGCTCCTTCAGTTACTTCTGATTATATATCAATTTTGTTATCGCAAAAAATGATTTTTTTCGAAACAAGTGTCAAAAATGATGAATTATTATCGCGAGTACCGAAAAGAAAAAAAAAACGGAGAAGCGTTTTATAATTTTTTTTGATGATTTAATTACTTTTGATTCATCGATGATAATATGTCGTAGTTATCATTGGCACAAAGTGACCAAAAGAAAAAAAAATGTCAACTTCGTCCAACATGGCGGCACTGGCGTTTCACCCACCAATAATTTACCTCGATATTTTAGGTTTTCGTTTTTGTATGAAAAACAAACTACTTCAAGTTCTCGCCATTTTAAAGGAGCCTTGTGATATCAAGAGGTTCTTAAAATGTCTAAGTTAAATAAGCAATAATGATTATAAAATAGCGCACTCTGATTGGTCGAGTGGAGGTTGATAAGTACCGATAAATCAAAATGTGACGAAAGCGCTAGATTGGTCCCGTTTCTTCTCTTGGCAACGCTGTATCTTGGAAGTAGTAATACCTTTTGGATGAACTAAATACATATGGTGGCCTAGAAGTCTAGACACAGGGCTCATCATAGATAAGGCAAAGAAATTGCGGTTCAAGTTAAAAATACGAGTTATAAGTAAACAGCTATTTTTAGGGATTTTTAAAGACCCGACCGGAACAGGGTATGATAATGACAGCGCCCCGGGCCAATTCCCGGTCGTTTATCATTATTACCTTGATTGTCTTGTCTTCCAAAGGTGAACTTCTGTCAGAAACACGAGAACAATTCATATTATGAGTATTATCTGGTCGACGTATCTTGTCCAGTGACCCTTGTGCGATATCCATAAACATATCCATGTCCTGAAAATACAGATACAATGTAAACTCTCGTATTCGACCACCATCACGCATTTGGTCGCATAACAGAGTTGGCTATGTCCGCCTAACCAAAACTGCCATTCTCAGTCTCGCACACAATGGTCGCCTTTCAGAGGTTTATGGTTTTGCGCCTCCAGGCGACCACCCTTAGCCTGTTACACAGAGTGGTAACTGGTCGTTTACCAAAGGTTTATGTGCTTGTAGACCGCAAGAAGAGATCGCATTTTAGCTAGAGGTTTTAAATTGTATGCCTCTTCCAGGCGACCATTCTTGGTTTGTTTGATCATCGCCGCAACTTAGTCGGTGACATTTCTCGATAGGAATATCAAAATATACACCATCCGAGCCCCCATTTTCTAAGGTCGTAAATTACAAGGGTTAAAGTCACGACCAAGTATCTAACCTGTATATTATCGTTCAAGTGGTCTAATGCTGTTCGTAGATATAATTCTCTTGGTTTGAGCGTCAGTGTTGATAGCTCATTGAAGGCTAAGGTAGGACAGCTGACATGTTCAGTAGATCTTACAACAAGGTTACTGCAGGCTACAAGATTTCTTGGTTTGACGAGGTCATCTAGTGCATATGTCTGAATGAAGAAACCATGATAAAAACGAACCATTTTCACTGGATAAACAGAGTTCTCGCGTGCTGTGATTGGTTCAAAGGTTGTCATCACTTGTGTACCGTGACCGTGTCGTGTTATCAGGTGTCAGCCATGACGAATTTGCGTTATCTTTTTGAATCCGCCACGTGCGAAATAAACTCTGATACCCATTTTATTCGGCAAGCAGTAACAAAAAGGGAATAAAATTACGTAAAGCAGAAGAATGATTACGCACCTTGAGGCCTCCCCAGAACTTGATAGACACAAGGTAATGATCCTCGTCTGAGATATACACCGTCTGTAACGAAGAGCTGTATAAAAATACGAAAACGATTAACATCTTTTAAGACTGGTAAACAACTCTTGCCGCATAGGATCAAGAGATTGATCGAGGATTATGCGCTCCGCCATCTTACGTGGGATAAGTTCGTTACCAGGCATTGTTTGAGCTTCAGAAAGCAGAATTCATCCATGAAATGATTAAAACGCGAGTTGCATTCTGAAAACCGAAGTCTAAGAGTGCAACCTCCAAATTCTACACCACCCCTACCTTTAACCCTACCCTAAATAGCTATTAACTATGCCCCACCTCTATACTCTCAAGAGTGTACCCAGGAACTTTTCTCATAGTTGTAATGTAGGACACGAGAGAACAGAGATTCAGATTCTTACCGAAGGCTAGTGATTTATGATTCTTACCTGTTGTGTGAAGTGACAGATACTATAACTCCAACTAAATCTACTTCAGAGTACAAGGCTGGTGGATTCGTTTGGAGCTCATCAAGCGAGGTTGTCTGGGTTAAAAGGAAATAAAAATTGTACACTAAAATACAGATCAGTCGTAATGACAAAAATCAGGCAACATGCCATGAATTTTGACCCATAATTCATTACGCGCGAGTTTTTGTTGCACGAATACAAAATATAATGGCATTTTTTAAATCATCCTGAAAATAGTATACATGGGAATTCTTTTTTTAGGTACTCAGAAGAAATCGGCCAAAAATCGACCAGTAAGTATTTAGTTACCTTTCGTTCAGAGTAGAGATCGTCTGTAATGTCGTGGTCAATGCTCATGGTCTTATAGCGGGTGCTCCGGGTACTTGAAAACTGAAACAAATGATGCAATGATTGTTGGTATAGGTTATCCCTTTCTCGTCTACGCATGCGCGGATAATCTCTTCTCGCAATCTCTAATCGATTTAGTTGCGCTAAAAGTGAATAGGCAGTGAGAGACGTTTACCTGTAAGGATGGTAATCCCTGGCGGTACCTGTTTGGGGAAATATTGAAAAACAACTAGCATGATGAAAAATTCCTTCACTAAAGAGAAAGGGGGATAAAGGAAGGCGTATTATTTATTTATTTTTTGATTTCATTTCTTTGTATACTAAATTTTTACCTTTCGCCTGCGCGATTGAGTGGGGGATTAGAAGTGTGGGGAGGGGAGAGAGAGAAGATTCTATTGGTCAACTAGTCCTCTTCAAGTTTACCTTGATCCTGATGCCATCAGGTGATATATCCTCAGGCGCGATCCTTCGGCCAGAAGTTGAACCACGTCCTCGTTTGGCCGCCAYATGCTGAGGATAGCCTCTACATAGAAAAGAGATACATAGATAAATCAGTAAGTGAGATTACATGAATGAGTGGATGGAATGTGCGAGATGAATGAAATGGGTAAATAAATGGTTGGGATGGGAATAAGTGTATAATATGATATTTCCAGTGTGGATGTGTACTAACCTGTCTTATCCTCGTTACACTTTGAATAATTTATAAGACGTACTTTTAGCAAGGGAACAACTGTTCTTTTAGATAAATTCTGGGGAAAAAAGACCACATAAATCTAAAACTAACTGACATCCGTGTAGAAACGATAATAAAGGTGAAAATGAAAGTGATGGTGGTGGTGCGAATAAAAAGAATGAGAACGTAGACCTTTGAAAAAACATGTCGTTTTTATCGGACTATCTCATCCAAATGCACATATATCTGGTTCTGGAACTCTTCGATTCGAGTATAAGAGGACAACAATCAACGTGGCCGAACCCCACTCACCACAGGCAACCCATGCAGTTATTCCCTACCTGATCATTCTCGTCCCAGGCTCTTTGAAACATGTTTTCCAGCTCGGCTCGTTTGCTGTCTAGTGATGTCCTTCTGTAGTCCTCAAGAGATGCTTTCTGATTATTATCAAGGCATTCCTATAATCAACCAGAATTGTTTTTAGCTTACTTGAATGCCAGACCTTATGAGATCAATGTAACACTTACCTCGAAAAAACTTGGGTCAGAAGCGGACGTATAAGCATCATAAAGTTCTTTGGCGTTGCGCAGCTTTGAGATGTCCTTGGGCGAAAATGAGCGCGCTTTCTTGGACGAACGTGCATCTGGCGATCAAAACGAAGGCATGATTTCTCGTTGATAAGCTGTGTATTTCAGTATTTTAGAGTGAAGGCATTTAACCCGTGAAAAAGATATTAGACTTATTCACTTAATTCCATAGTTTTTTTGTGTGTGTCTATTTGACTATTACAAGTTAATTAGTATTTCACGGGTTAAATGCCTTCACTCTACTATCTCAAAGAAATATTCTGGGCCGGGTTGTTTAAAGCTGGATTAGCGCTAATCCAGTATTAACTCTATAGGTCTTAATAAGAGTTAACCCAGGATTAGCACTAATCGGGTTTTGAACAACTGGGCCCTGATGGAAAGTACAATATTTCTACACTGACCTGATTTGTTGGCTACTTCTTCAAACTCTCGCTGGACTTTGGTAAATACATCTTCCCGCGCACGATCCAGATCACGCCCAAACCTCTTGGCTTCTCGTTCCTCTGCGCGGGAATTTCTGAATACTGTTGTACCATTTGGTAGCTTTTCCATGTACTAAATATTAGATAGTGGGGGAAAATGCATTCAAAAATATGACGGTCTTTGTCAGAAATAATACTGATTCATGGAGTTTTTACTTGAGGTGCCTCGCCAGCTTGGTCATTAATGATCTCACACTCTTTTTTCTGACTCTTAGCTTTAAATCTATAGATCTTGACATCCAAATATCCCAGCTTATGACAAGGCACTGACGTAGAGCCAGGGATTCAAGTGCGCACCTCTAGTTTCCTATAAGAGTAGATTTAAGAGCAAATACCTGATCCCATCCTAGGATGGAACACTGATGGAGAGCGAGGGATCAAAGGAGCACGGATGGAGAGCGAGGGATTAAAGCGCGCACATCTAGCTTCAAGTGAAAGTAGGATTTATTTATTGAAGAAGCTAGTAAGCCATATAATAAAATCATTTTTTTGCTGACTTCTTACCATGCGCTATTTATACCATTTACTCACCTCTACTGGGTATTGCCTCAACACGACAACATCCACGCAACCAACCACACCTCCATCGGGGTAGAGAGAACACAAGGGTAAAGGAAAAGCATGGGAGTAGCTATGGAAACCGAGACGGGTATTCCAACGTGCACGGCGAGTTGAATTTGCAGATATACGTAACATTAGCGACGATGGAGCCTAAAATGAACACAGAATTGATTTAAATACGAATACTTCACGAATAGTAAAAAAACAACAGCAACAGCAGCGTCAACAGCGGCAGGACACTGCCACAGCAATAACGCCTAAAGCGTTGTGGTGAATCGCAGCGGCGACAACAACACTAACACCAACGACTACAGCAATAACAAATGGTGAAAAATTAGGTAAAATTGATCAGACGAGAAAAAAAGCCAAGAGCAAAAACGAAAATGACAAGATGAAATAAGAAACAATGCTAATTCTATACATCAAACTGAAGCAGACAAATTACCTTTTAGATCCTTTTGAAATCAAAATATATTACCTCTAATGGAGAAACCGCTTGATCAGACCCAATTAGTTCAGCTCCATTGATACATAACTTCAGGCCCTCGAATATTTTGCCTTTTGACAACAGATTTGTTAGAGGCGCATCTAGAACAGCATTGACGCTGTACCAGCCGTCTGTGAGCTCGATCACAGTAGATGCCTATGTGTCGGGGGAATAATACGAATTGATGATACTAATACTGATATATAATGATGATGATGGTGTTAATGATGTTGATGACAATATTGTTGATGGTGTTGATGACAATGTTTTTCAGTGATGGTGTTGTAGTTGATGATGATGATGATGGTGACCTACTGATGACTGATAATAATAATACTAAGGCGCTGGTGGTGATGATGTTGACGGATACCAATACCGACGTTAATGGTGATGATGTCGTTAATGATGACAGTGTTGATTATGATAGTACTAATGATGATCAAGGTGTTGATGATAAAGATTATGCCATACCTCATGAGCACCTACACTACTAGAACGTCTACTGGTTTTTTCTTCATTCCCGTCATCTGTGTCACGTTTTGTGAGTGTCACGCTAGACACACATAAGACTATGGTACGAGAAGACAGGTCATCACGTTCTAATATCTTCTTCAATGCAGATCTGGTATAAAATAGAGAAGTATGAGAAACATCTATATGGACACATCTCGTGAAGCCACGTCACCATAGAAATATCATCATAGTAATGTAGTAACATCACCATGGAAACACCCCCTTGAAACAATAACTCTATGGAAACATCCTCGTGAAACAGCATCACCATAGAAACATCATGAGGCATAAAAGACATCACCATGGAGACATAACAGCGAAAACACGAAGACAAATTACAATGAAGACATTACCATAGAAACATGTAATGACGTTCTTCATCAGTCAGATTCATTTTAGATGGTATTCATTTATTGCTGTGTTGAGCACTACTAACCTGTGTGAGCGATCAATCTCTCTGTCATATCGATATTTGAGTTGACAAAGAACCGAGTCTGGAGTCAGACATCTGTGCGGAATGAATAGACAGACAGACAGACAATAAATAATAAATAGGATCTATATTCACTGAAGGCTGGTTTTCACTCGTGACGGTATCGGAAAATTGAAAGCAGCGCATGGCAAATAGAAAATCAAAAACCGACATCCAAGCAAAAGCAACTCATGACTTCAGTTGCAGAGAAAATCAAAATCAAAATGCGTCAGTAAAATCTATATCCAAGTGAAAAGTAATACCTTCCAGCGAAGTGACGTGGGAAGGCTGTCTCCATAGCAGCAAGTTTCCATACTATCCATCTATAATGATTGGCTATCCATCCGTGTGGGATTAGTGTGACATCTACACCAGGTGTCGTCAATAATCCTCTGTAATGACAACGAGTATAAATGTGCGGACACTTGGTGCGATGTTGCGTGACAACGCAGAAGTAATTTCTATTTCTGCAACGTCACATGCAAGTCGCTTGCAACATCGCGCCATGTAACGCCCCAAACAGCCTTTTTCATGCAACGTTGCATGCGATGTCACAAGTATGGAAAAAGCTTTGTTGTAAAACAGTAGTTACTGTAATTGTAAATGAATTTTTGTAAGCCAGTAACAGTTAGTTACTGTAATTGTTGATAATCTTGCTATTGGACAATGAACTTTGATTTTCCTCTATTACAGTCACAACCGAAGAACATCTAGTTGGCGTGTGCGAGTTGGTCCGTGGGCGAGTTGACTGTAAACCGTACGGCCTTTAAACGGGTGGCAGCGTGATACCTGTGGTTCGAGTAAAAACTATGCTGGGTTCCATGTGGTGCGCATGCCTTTTGAAAAGTTAGATTAGCACTTACTTTTCGATTTCCTCCACTCCCATCCGTCCATCTTCACCTATGTAGAGCAGCCCTCCATCTTCTGTTCGTACGCCCTGGTTTGATGCGCATGTCTCATTACTGAAGAACCTCAACGCAACAAACCGATAGGATTCCGCGTTATGAGACGTTACTGCCATTGCGTCATCCATGACGTACAAGTCACGAAGCTATAATAAAGAGTAATGTTTACTTCAAGTAGAAACAGGATCCACTCCACTTGGGGGTCCCTTGGAAAGCCATTTCCATAGCAATTTTTCAAACTGCTCTTTGATTTTCAGTTTTTTAGGTTGAGATAAAAACTGGGTGGGGTTGGCATTGCAGTGCATTGTTGGAATGCTTTATTGACATATTTCCAAGATGGCATCTATTTCGTCCCCTAAAGCAGTCTCACAATGCAGCGCAATGCAAATGCGAACCAGTTTTTTCCTCACCCTCGGAATGGCTAATTAATGACTAACAGTTTAATTTCAATGCATAGAAAAAATGGTATTACATAAGTCGACATTTGAATTAATTACTGAGGCGAGTATAATCCACTTACCTCCTGTTCAGTATACCGTCTAGGTAATGCGCCATCCACATATTTCTTCATATTTATTCTTGTTGAGTTTTGGCGTAATTTGAACAGGTATCCCATTTTAGGTTTCACACTCTCACGGCCAAGGTTTTCTGGCTTGGCAGCAGACCTCTTATTATCCCCTGGACCAAGAATTCTAGCTCTCTTTCTCTCCGGAGAACCATTTCCTTCCTCCTTATGAGTTGAAGGCGTCGGTTTACTGAGAGGTGAGGTTGACCTATATGGTGTTGTAAATTGTCGCTTTGGGATACCTGTGTGTGCAGTGGTTGGAGTTCTTTGATTGACAGATGGACGACCTTCGGCAGTCAGGGGGGAGGGTTGAGTAGGAGATGTCACTGATGGATTTAGTGAGTTTCCTTGCTTCACGAATAGTCGCTTGGCTTCTTTTCTTGCAGGGGGAAAGCTTGTTAAACAAAAGGGTTAACATTAATGAAACGGATACTTCCACAATACAGAGCACGCCAATTATAATACTGTCGACACCTTTCAAACGGACACCCCTGTAATGTGGACGCCTCTACGATACGGAAGCGCTGAAAAACATAAGTAATACTTACCTAGGCATAGGTGTGGACATGTTGGGACTAACGATTAGCGGTTTGAGAGGTGGCGAAAACATTTTGGATCGACGATCATGCAAAACCGCTACAAGGGAAAGAATATATTTGTATTTAGAATCTAGTAATTTATAGATTCTAACATTTTCGAATCTTTTAAGACTTGAAAAAAAATTAAAAAGTAGTTTTAGATAAAACAGATAGGACACTTACCAGAAGGAGAGGACCTCAAGGGCATGATATTTGATCTCGTCTGTAATGATGGATTGGTTCTGTCCTCGTTACTTAAAAACTGGTAGATAAAATCGGAATTATAATCAATAGTACATTCTAATTATTTCAAATACCATGACCTTCATTTTCATCGGTATCATGTTCAGTAACATCACCATCTACATCAATAACGTCAACGCTACTACCTGACCATCAACATCATCATCCCCTTCGTTTTTTTATTGCAATCTTCAACGCTACTAATATCATCATCACGATCACTCAGTACCATCGATATCATCACCATTATCACCAATAACATCGCCACTACTACCACCACTACACCCTACACCAACTAGCATCATCATTATAATCGTGACCAATCAGACTGAGTGATGGATACAGTCACATAGGTCATTGGTTTTTCATCTCTTTAATCAAAGATCACCTTTTGTCAAAATCAACATAACCATCTATAGTGGCACCAAGACACTAATGGGCTGCTTACCGGTGCTGAGCGTCTTCTTGCATTTGCTAATAAAGCTTCTCCTACAAAACAAATCCAAACAAAATATTTTCACCCTACATTTTCACTATATTCATTGCTCAGTATAGGAAACACAAGCAAATTAGATCAAGACCATACTTTTTGAAAGTCGTGGTTCTGATTGACACATCTCTGGATTTCCAGTTTTCCCATTCTTGGTAGAACCGTTAGGTACGAGAAATCTTTCATCTTGAATTCCACCACATTCAGAAAAGTTCGTAAAGGACTCATCTGCAATCAATGCCGCAGAACTCTCCAGTATTTCCCTAGAAAGGTTCTCATCGACATCTTGTATTGGAGTGCTGTGAACAATGGAAGTACTATGAACAGAAATAGGACTTGGGCAAGTCTTCTCGAACAAGGTAACTGAGTCGGTTGATCTTTTAGATGGTGTTAAAACCTTGAACAATGGAACCTCTTGGTCGGACTGGCTTTCTTTTGTTTTATTCGAAGATACTCTATTAGCGCCTGTAAGTACTACTTCTTGACGTGTACAACTAGGTACGTTTACTTCAACTTTTCCTGCATTGAAATCAAGTTCACATTTCACACTGTTGTTTTTGTTTTTCTCAGTTTCTGTGCTTTCTATTTCAAACATTGCTTTTGCCTTCTTCATAGCTTCTTCAGAGATGCTCACATCTTTCCCACCAGCTGTCTTGAACCCTGTCATAGATGGCTTGCTATTTCCATC